>VWZW01005592.1:988815-1081536 GCA_013397115.1 Edolisoma coerulescens
CCACAAGGCTTCCCAGCCTGGCTGTGGGGGTCAGTCAGTGCGGATAGACCTGACCTGCAGTAATTCTGCACAGTTCTCCTCCAAGCCATAAAGACTCAGGAACATGGAGTTCTACTAGGCTAGGAATATCTATGCTGTGATTCATGGTTGAGTGTGAATATGCCCACAGAGCGATTCATGCCAATATCTCTTGCTCTGGATTTGCGTTGTTATGACTTCGCTCATTTAATAGGATTTCATCAGTTTTTCACAAAATGAGTCAGCTCAGAATCTGTCCTCCATTTTGTAGGTTTCCTGAAGACAGTGATTAGACAGCTTAATTGAAGGATGTTTGCAACACCGAAAGGGTCAAACTCCTTTATTAAACTCTTGCAGTCATCTTTTATTTTAATTAATCCGAGTTCTAGCCTGAAACAATTATCCATAAGCCATGCCCAGCGCTTTAGACCTTTCCCCCAGTCACCTGACATCAATTTGCTCTTGTAATGAAGTTCCTGGTTTTGTGATCCATGTATTATGTGTGCAAGATTGATCAAAGACTCAACCCACAGATACTTTTTATATTTAGTAAGTTCACCTCTAAGTTGCAAATGTACACAAAGATCAAATTTGCCTTTGTGCCTATGTGTGACATCACTATGAGAAAAGCAGAATTTCTCTCCTAGAACCTGCATGTTTGGATCATAATAGCCAATGATTCTACAGTAGAATGAGACACATGTAAATAATAGAACATTTTAATATTTATGAAATGCCTGTTTTGTATAAGCAGAGAAGAACTTTTTAAAAATATATATATAAAATACAGAAATTAGGTGTTTATCAGTAGAGCTATTTTTCTGCTTTTGAATTTTACCAGACCAAAATATCATTAAAGGTGCTTGCAGGAAAAATCTTTTTATAATTATTATTTGTTTTTATAAAATCACATCAAAACCCATGTGTTCTACAAGCCAAATATTTAGCCCGGTGAACAACCTGATCACTGCTTTGAATAGCGTCTGATTACAACTTTGTAGAATATTTAGGTTGATGGGGATAATCAGACTAATGTTTTTCTAAGAATATATAAAATAATAGTGCAAACTGGTGATAACAAAGAAAAGGACAAAGAAAACACTGAAAAATTGGACCAGCATGAGTAAGATTCATGAATCAGATACCAAAGTCCTCTTCCTGGGAAAAAAATCCCAATGTTTTCAGTAAGGCATGGTGGATTTGTCCCATTCTTAAGAAATTGGATTTTTTACAATTCAGTGAACTATAAATACATCTGTAACAGCATGCCTTTTTTTTTTTTATTATGGCTTCAAGGTTTCAGATTTCAGCAAGATGTTTTGGAGGCTTATTAACATTTTTCCTTTTACTTAACAAGTGGCCTTGTTTATACTAACCTGAATAAGTGCCTCGTTCCCAGTGATGTGCACAAATATTTTAATATTTATCTATCCAAGCAATAAACTGAGTATATTTTATATATATATTTAATCTATTTCCAGATTATGTATTCAATCCTCTTTTCCCTGGAGATGCTTATTCTGCTAGCAGTAATACCATTTGTTAAACCATTTATACAATAATTACTGTGTTTGAATTTGTTATCAAGCTGTCATATTTATTTGGAAAAATTTTTGCTTATGTCTATGGCTGTGATATTTGGCATTTGTATCAGGAAAAAATAAAACTACTTCTGTTTGGTTACTGATCTAAAGTTTGTGTATGATTATCATGCTCTGGAGAGAGGTCAGTAATGCAGTGTTAAGAAAAACTTAATTTGTCGCATCAGTGGAAGAGCACAAAGTTCCTGTGTTTGCAGCAAATCTCACTGCTTTGTTCCTGAGTTGATTGTTTTCTGGTCATGAAGGGTTCAGCACAGGGGTTGTTTTTTAATCTTTGTGTTTGCACTCATGGCTCAGAGAGGGATTTTTCTTTCAATTCTAGAGCATCAGAAATCTCTAGACACCTGCAAATCCTTTGTAGGCTGGATTGCCATGTTCCTGTGTGCTGCTGGCAGGCTTTGTTTTACTCGTCTCACTGACAAGAGAAAGTGACTCTGCAGGGAGCAGTTCCCTTGTTCCTGCAGGGCTCACGTTGCTTCTTGCACCAGATAGTCAGCGTTTTGTTTTTCCTAGTGGCAAATGTGTTACTGATAGATGTAGACACGTATGAGGAACTATGATGCAGAAAGAAAAAGCCGCTCTGAACTTTTCCCTTCTCACCACACCCTTTGTAAATTGGCCAGCACCGATCTCTGACTTCTGGGTGAATTTAAGCACTTACCTCCTCCACTGTCAGAAAGGCCATATTTCACAGCTAGTTACATGAGTGACACAATACACTTACCAACTTACCTTGCAATAAGGAAGGATAAGCTAGCAGGCAGTGATTCCTGATTTGCTATGTCTGTTCCCTTCTGCTACCTAAACTTGCTCATGTGGATCATGCTCAGGAGTTACTTAGTCTGAGCTGAGAAGCGCTATGTCATATCTGTGAGCTCTGTGTTGTGATTTCTGCCAGGGCAAATCAGACTGAAAGAGTTTCTGTCCTGCTCCAATATAAATAGCTATGTATGATGTAAATGAATAATGAGTCTGGTCCCAGAAGTATGGCATTATCAATAAATCAAAGGGCAATAATTTCCCACTCCAAGATCATCCACAGCGATCAAGTCCACATACATTCGTGTCCACACTCATTTTGGCACTTAGTGGAATTTTGGTACTCCTAAAGTGTTCAAGCATGTCTCAACAGGTCCTGGATGACTTTCATATCTAAGCCCAACCATAGTCCCATTTCAACATCTCTGTGAGTCAGGGGTTTTTATTGAATCCTCACTGTCTTTTGAAAGAATGACTCAACTCCTACCCCAAAGGAATTCAGCTCATCCCATTGAGTCCTTTAGCTCCTAAAGCTGTTCAGTAAGTTACTCTCAAGAGGTTGGCTGTTTGAGTTTGGGGGGGGGGGGGGTTATTATTTACTTCAAGAGGTAATTCATTCAGAATTTACCTTGCACTACTTTGCTTTGGCAAGTGACCATTGACTTCCACAAAAAATGAAGCAAACTGGAACCTTCTTAAATGATACATCTCATTTCATTTCCAGGCCAATACTCCAGCATGTGCTGGATTCCTCCTATTGCCTGTTACCTGCAGTTTGATGACACAAGTTTTCCTGAGTGTAAGTTTACATGTAGAGCATAAATCTGTAGCTGTCCAAGTTAAAGTGCTCAGGTTAAACCAGTACAACCAGAAGATCACGTGTAACAATTGTCATCTCTAGTGTCTTTTTGACCATTTTTGTAGCAAAAGTTCAGACTCAGGATGGAAGGCAAGAGGAGACAGTCTGGGTAAGTGTGTGTTGTACCCCCCTCTTTGATATTACTTTCTGCTTTTCTCCCATTTGCATTCCCTTTGCCCCCCATAAAACCATCCAATAGAACTAAATGACACAGCAAATGACAAACAGGATGATAAAAGGTAAGGAATGTCTTCACCATGAGGAGAGATTAAATAGATAAAACTCTCTTCCACTCTTCAGCCTTGGAGAGAATTACCCAAGGGACAGTATGATAGAGGTACATTAAATCCTGAATGTTACAGAGACAGTGAGTAGGGAGCAATGATTCACTGTTTCTTGTGATATTTTAGAGAGGTTCCACACAATAAAATTTGCTGGCTACAAGAATGAAACAAAGTAGTCAATACCTAACCATACAACCTAAAATTAAACTTGCAAGACTCATTACTGAAGGATGAGGTGCATGCCAAACCCAAAAAAAAAAAAAAAAAGGTTAATTCATGGAAGAAAAGTCAATTGCCATCAGCTGTTTGTATCAACAGCTTTTTCAGAAAGCCTGGACTAGGAAAAGCCAGTAGGATTCAGGAGAAGGACCAAGCTATTCATCTTCTCTTTCCTTTCTGTTCCCTACAACTCCACTCCTGGGCATTGTCAGAGGCAGATGAACCGACCCAGAAGTGCCACTCTTAGGCCCTGACAGCTGTACAAAGAGCCACCAGCCGCAGACTGGGAATTTAAAATACAAATACCATAATATGCCTTACTGGTTTTGTTTTTCTTGGAGTGAAAGAGGAATGAAAGTTTTCGTTTGTCAGCACCCTAGGCCTCTAACAGCTGGTTTACCTGCACATCTGCCTAAACCTCCTGCTGAGGACGGCTTGAAATGGTAGGAAGATCCAATAGCTTTTTCCTGGTGCATATCCTGTGAGGGCATATGATCTGGGCAGAATGAGGTAAAGCATCTGGAGCAAGGAACTTGGGGGCCAAGGTAAAAGATACTGTTGATGATTTTATTTACCTTATTAACATGCTCCATTTATTCTCTTCTGTTTGTACCAAAAAGGTTAAAATAATATTTCTTGGGCTCTCAAGTGTCTCTTTCACTGATGTATTTTTTTCTTATGTTTCTAATGGCACCGAAATTATCATGGCAAGAAAGAAAGATAAATACCTAAGTCTTTAAAAGTAATAGCTTGTGGGAATGTGGCTGGGCTCTTTTTCCATTTTTTGGCAAGACATCTGGATTTCAGTACAGCAAACTGCACTCTGCCCCACAGGGACTGGTCCCCAGTATTGTCAAATCTGTGAAACCAAGGCAGGAGTATGATCTGGCTAATTGTTCAGAATGACAAAAGCCTCTGTCTTTGGGGACAAAGTGATGTTGCTATATCAGGAGGTTGGCTTCCTAGGTGTCCTCCTATGCCCACATCTCATGACACAACTGTGCCACAGACCACCTCATCAGTGGTGTGCCTTCTGGAGACAGGATTCCTGACCTCCTGTTGTCAGGATTTTGAAACACTCTCTCCCAGCAGGAGGAAAGGAAAGATTTGGATCCACCCTCAAAGAGCAAAAGCTGGAGAGACTTGTAATGGATTTATGGACATCAGCAGCTGCCCATGCATCACACACTCAGGAACTTTCATCTGCCTGGGATTTAGCAGAGGTGCCTCATGATGCCCTTAATATCCTAATGCATCAGAGTGTGCAGTACACCACAGGGACTCTCGGGGCTCCTTTGCACCCCGGGACACTTCTTCCATCACAAGTTTGACAAGTAATGTCAAACACAAAATTGCCATGCTGCACAGGAGACGTGTTCATGTATGTCACATCTTCCAGGGCACCAGCAGCAAAAGGCTTAGCAGAGCATGTTCACTTCACCTAAACTCCTCCTAGGTCCTAACTCAGGTGAACTTTAGTAGCAAGGTTCCAAAAAAGCCCCTTTATGGACAGTATCATGTTGGTCACAGACACCTAAGACTTGCTGAACACAAGTGCAACAGAGAAGTGCAATTCTTACTGCTGATTAAGGCTCTACATGCTGTGCTTGGTTATAGGAAAAGCTTGGTTTGTCAGCAGTGATTCGCAATGCAGCAGGCTGTGTGCTGAGACCTGACCCAGCTGCAGGAAGTACCCCAGAGGGGTGCCTGCCTGAAGCTGTTTTGTTGCTAACCTAATTGTTTTTAACCAGGCTGGCACCTCATAAAGGATGAGTCTCAGGGGCACCCACTACTTGCTTCTATGTAGCCAGGCTACATGGGAGCAGTTCAATCCCTGCTTTCTCTTGCTGAGGGTTTTCTCTTGAACTCGCTGTGCAGTTAGAACAGCTTTTCTGAGAAGTTCAGATTCTGTTATCAGACATTAGACTGGAAAGGTTTGTGCACACCTCCTGCAGCTGTTGGGGCACTCATTTATTGCTCTTTCCTCAGCTGTGGTGATTTCTCTACCCTGCAACACTACCCTCAGAACAGGACCATCCATAAGAGCTTCTGTCCAAGCTGTTTGACTTGGTAAACTGCTGCTTGGATTTTCCTTTCCAATTTGGCTCTCAAAATGAAGGTGCCAGGGAAATATTTCTCCCCCAGAAAACTTCAGTTTCCTCAGGAACTGCATTTGACATCCATAACATCACTCTGAATGGTGAATGGGAGGCCAACAAATCAAAAATATTTTTGCAGCATTTTAGCATTGCCTGTAGTTCCCATCTGGGACTGTCAGCTGTGGTAGTATGCATTTCCCCAGTCTTCTCAAGAAGTCCTGGGGTGTTCTATTCTCTAGCAAAATGTTTGTTTTCAAAGCGTGCTTGTAACAACTGTATATGTGCACACAAACACACAGAGACACACAATATGTTTTTATTAATATATAAATTTTATATAGATTTTATCACATATTTTAAACATACATGTATAACATAGAGTTGCATCTGTGCATTTTATGTAGTATGTAATAGATATTGATAGGTGTACATTTTATGTGTATGTCTATATTTTTGTATTATACAATACACAAATTTTTGTTTATATATAATTCCTCAGATAAGATCACGCGGATGAAGTGTTACAAGGTGGGAAGCAGAATTCAGGGTGTATTTGCCTGGAAGGAATCACAGCAGCCAGACCCACAGTCAAAACCTGAGAATGCAGCTCCCAGAGCTTTGGGGTCAGGAAGACTGATTTGATACACTCTGCTGGAGTCCAAAATAAGCAAACAGATGGCATTCAGGACTGTCTCCCAGATGGGGACCAGCAGTTGTAGCTCCTGGGACCAGCAGCTGCAATCAGTAGCTCCAGCTCTGAGCTTCTTCTTTTGGTCTGCTGCAAAATGTCAAGAAGAAGCACGACCCTTTCTTCAAAATACCTCATGTTTGGAGATCAGCAAGTAAATGCATTGAGAAAAAGAGAAGTTAAATGACAGAAGTTTTCCAAAGTCCATGCTTCCTCTATTTACTTTATGTCAAGATGCTGCAGCACCAGGATTTCCCCATCCCAAGAACCTGCAGTCTGGGACTGGAAACCTATAAGCTATGGCAGCAGCTTCTCCTTGTGCCCCTCTCCTGAGCTGTGGGCTCTTGGCTCCTCTTGACTGCTGTGAGCTGGTTTTGGTCCCTCATTAGCAGAGTGGCCTGGAAGTGCCCCCAAAGAGGGGGAAGGCAGCAGGCTCCCTCAGTGAGCATGTGTCTCCAGGGGCCCGTGGCAGGGGATGCTGCCAGCCTCTGGGCCACCTGAGACCTCTCTCCCTCGTTGCCAGACATTCTGAGGGAGTCTTTTCCATCTGGGGAAGGTAGGAAGTTAAAAGCTAATCAACTGCCCGGGGAATGAGGGCGTTTGGCTGCGAAACAAAGAAGGGCTGTCTGCTGTCCGACGCTGTCCAAGATTTCTCAAAGGGGCAACAAAAGTGCCGCTTTATTCCCACGGGATGTGAACCTCAGCTCCTTGGTGGCTCCTGGCACCTCCGGCTGGGGCAGGAGAGGTCACTTTGGTCCTGCTCAGACCAGCACTCGCCACCCCTCTGGAGCAGTCTGCTTCTCGTTAAACGAGCTGTGGCAATTAGTCGTAGAAGAAAGTGAAAGGAGAGCTCAAAAAGAGGAGCTTCCCACCTGGTAAGTCACCAACACTGGCTGTAAAGGGGGCTTTTTCTGCTGCTGTCACTCAGGGTGTGGGGAACCTGTTGCTTATCACAGATGGGAGGGTCGGAGAAGAGTTAAATGCGTGCTTCAAAGAAGCAGGCAGGCCAAGAGGGTGCCCCTGCGGACTAAAAGGCACCTGCTTGTGGTAATGGTTGCACAAAACCTGATTAAATATTCAGAAATTTAATGATTTGAGAAAACACAGTTCTGTAATTTCTACTTTATTTCTTTTGAGATTTTGCTTCATAACTTTTTTGGCAAATGTAAATTATTTCTCCTTTTTGCCTGGTGCTATCTCCCATATATCTGCACTTTAAAGAGAAACTGTCAGGGCTACTTTTTTCTTCCTTATGTGGTTCTTGATTGACTGGTCCTACTGTGTGAATTTTATCATTAGTAAAAACCCAAGCCGAACAAAAAACCAAACAAATAAAAGAACACCCCAGGAAAAAAGTCACACACATGCATTTTGCAGTTTTTATAAAAATATTTCAGTACTGAACCGAGCAGGTATTTCCCAAAGTCTAGTAAAATTAGCCCTTATGGCACCAGTGAATCACACTGCTAAAATGAGGAAAATAAATAGCTTTCAGCATCAATATAATCATTAACAGCAGAGATTTATCAAATTGGGTGTGGTTTGGGTTTAGCTGTCTTTTTTATCCTCCTGTATCCTTTTTGCCTTTACTGTAGCTCCTTGTTTCATTTCCTTTACTGCACTTACTTGCTGGATGTTGAAAATGTTGAAAACATGCCACCTTCTGTTCTTTTCAGCTATTGCACAGCCAAAAGAAAATTTATAACGTTTGGAAACTTGTCTAAAATGTGTGTGCGTCCGTGCACAGAAACAGGCAGGCACACTCGCATGTAAACCTACATATGCAAACATCTCCTAAATCCCTCTAACTAGCTAAATCTCTTTACTCACAGACTTTTCTTTAGTTACAAGATTTGCACTCCAGCTGTTAGAATAAATGTGCTCACTAAAGAGTTTTCAAGGAAACCAGCAATTAGGCCAATTCTGACCACTGTTGCTGGAAAGTAAAGGGGGATGAGGAAGGTGATACTTCATCCAGTCTCTCTTTAATGACTGCACTGAACAAAGATCTGTGTGTGCTCTTTTAAATTCTTAACTTTATCTCCTTTACCTCCAGGTATACACCCACATATATACATTTCCCTGCAGAGCTGCTCTGGGAAAATCTCCCTCCTCTCATTTCACTGATGCAGGAATGCTGAAGACCTTCTGCTAGGGCAGATCCTGGGTATCCTCAGTTGCACAACACAATAAAAAACAGTGGTGTGGGAGATGGAAACACAGCTGCAGCCCCACAGTTTTGCTTTTGTTCTTCTTGACTTTTAACATGAATTTTTGTATGGCTGATTATTCCTTTTCCAAAAAAAAAAAAAAAAACCCTCAAGAAAACCCCAACAAAAAACACCACAAGGGAATTTCTCATGCCACAACTCTTCCACAAGTTTATCCCAGTATCTTAGTCTTCTGTTATTCCAAACACAACTCAGCATCATGGGTATGAGCAGTTTCCTCTGCATAGATTTTTCTACTCATGTTTTCTCTATTGCCATTTAAGGAATCTCCATAACTAAAGATAAACTTGTACTTTGGCAAGGCCAGGCTAGTTCTTCAAACCCCAAGGTATGAGAAAGGCTTTATTTTCTTTTCTCTATACACTAACAAGGAACATGCCTCTTTCTAAGCAGCTGGGGCTGTGTTCTGAGGTCCTAGATTCTTTTCACTGAGGACTTTGCAAAGCAGGAGGTAGTTCTGTGTTAGGTGACAGAGGTGAAGAGTATCCCCCGTGGGTGAGGGCAGGGGGATGTACACGGTCACATAAATGGTGTCTGTGGGTCACCTTTGCAGGCAGATGGGGAGGTAGTCAGGGTACCTGTTTCAAGGCTGCAGAAAGGGGAGGAATGTCTTTTGCTTTACCTAAATTTGCATGAGGAGTGTTTTCCTAAGTGCATAGCTGCATTCCTCTGTACCTACCTTATACCTATTATCTTGCTTTTATATGGTGTTGCACTGCTCCATGTAGTGGATCCTGCCTGTCTGACTCCTTAGACAGGGCACTTTCAGATATCTCAGTTACAGATAGGGTTATTTATTCTTTAAGAGCATGGTAAATATAATTAACACTGTCTTTATTTCTGCTGTAACTCCCAGATCAGAAGGGCTATCTGCTGACTGTAAAGACAAATAAGTGGTAAAATAAATATCCTCAGAAAGTATATATTTTCTCTGTTTTCTTAACCTCAGAGATGCATGTTATGACAGAGAAGCCAAAGACCCTCTCTGCCTATTCCTCTTTGCCAGAAAGGTGTTAGCATTCCTAAACAGCTTTTAGGCCTTTTAGGAATAGCTTAAGGCCTTTTACCTTAAGGCACTTTAATTCCTCTGCCTACTGTGAAATAGGGGGCAGCTTAAAGATGGTTTAATCTTTTACCCTCCCTTCTAGTTATAAGTGGAATTTAGCTGGAACAGAGAATAGGGGCCCCACATTTTCAAGGCATCTGTTTTCCCAGATAAGCTCTTGACTCTCGGGGAGTGGGAAGAGTGTGTTGCAGTAAATCATGAAGTCCGTAAGGCGTGCAGTGGGGTCAAACTTCTGAGTGCAATAATCACCCTGGGAAGGACTCAAATGAGATAAGTCTTGTACTTGGCAGTAAGGTGTGGTGGTCAGCACAAACCTTTTCATCTTGCCTTGCAGGGTCTAATGCCATGAGGCTGATGCACCTGAGCAGGGGAAGGTGTTCATGGCTGGCTCTGAATTGTGCTGCCAACTCTGAGCACTGATTTTATAAAAAGCTTATCCTGAAAATTTGGTTTGAACAGCACTGCTTTTGCTGGTTCATTTTCTTGCAAAATGATGAATTAGGCAAGCTGGATAAAAAACAGGGCTTGTATCTAGACAAGCTGGTTTTGGAAACAGGTGAGTAAAGGCTGTGATGCCAAGATGTGGGCAGCTCTCAGTATTCCAAAGCGAATCCCACCAGAGGTGTCTCAAAAGATAACATTTGATTCTGAACTGCCAGTGGGTTCCCTTGGACTTGTTTGAGGAGTATTATTCTATTTAGCTCTTCTTTTCTTTTTTACTTGCAAGTGTTTAAGCACTCCTTGGAACAAACCAGGATGGAGACCCTCCTTTCAGTAACACAAATTGCTTTTTAAAACCCGCTTATCTGTATTGACTGTCACAGAGCTCAGACCCACAGGTCATGCAAAAGCATCCTGCACTTTGGAGAACCACCTGAAGGCCTGGGAATCCGGAGCTGACTCCCGGTTTCTCCACGTACCAGTCTGGGAGGCAGAAGCCTGGGGTCTCAGAAAGCAGGGCTGGCAATTGCAGAGTCCTTCACGAAAGCTGCTATACGGTGCAGAGCACAGCTGCCCACTGGATGGCACCAGGGCTCCGTTCGTGTGTGCATGCTCCCCTCCAGCCTCCCTGAGCCGTCCCATCCCTCAATGGGATAAGTGATGCTTTGCAAACAGGCACAGCAAGACTCTGGAAGCAAAATGATAGGGGGAAGTTACAGATGTGAAAGCTGTGCAGGATGCTGTCATGACTAATATTTTTAAAGGGGAAAGTGATCTTTTATGGTGTGTTACCACGATGGGAATATTCTGCAGAGTACTTTACATTCCTATCCATACAAGTTGCTATTTCCAAATAATCACATGGAGAATGATAACAGGTGTGGAATACACCTTTTCTAACCATAGGATAGAGGGAAAAGCACTATTTTTTTTAAACTACATTCTTACAAATCTTCCTTCTTGCTGCTTCGGGCTACAGTAACAGCAGTATACAAATGCTGCAGGCTGTGCAGATCATGGCTGCAAGATTCTGTGTCCTAAAGTATATTAACATCCCACATGTGACCCAGGTCAGAGTCATTAATGCTGCCACACTGAGTCAACACTTTTTGATCCCTCAGTGGAGAGTGCATGCAGCAAACTTATGGCAGATATTTATAGAATAATGTACAAGTTAAGACTTTTCTCCACAGCTACTGGAGCTGGGCTTGCTGCCTAAAAGTACATCTGCAGTGTACTTACTGAAGCCAAGAAGCTTTACAGAAGTCATCAAAGAAAGGGGAGCTGTTTGGAATTTAGTGATCCATTACATTATATTGTAATTCTTAATGATCTCTGATGACTGTGTCTATTTATTTATCACTGGTCAGGCAGAAGTGTAAAAGCCCAAGAAATAGGAGCCAGTCCCAGATATAAAGAAGCTGCTGCTGGTGATGCCATGCTGATTTTTGCCTTTTTCTTTTGTTTATTCTTTGTATTCTTTACACATATATTTGTAGCCTATTGTATCAGTTGCTGTTTTCCCAGTAGTTTTCCGTGCTTTCCCAGCCCTTTTCCTAGGCAGAAGGACAAAACACATTCCAAGGGCCCCAATCCTATTTTGGTTCTCCCTGGGAACCAAGGCCGAAAAACAGCTCTTTGAGACACGTTTTCATCAACAAAGTACAGCTAGTACCAAGGAGGATAGGATGGGGGGGGACATGATGAGCAGGGGGGGGCTCCAGAAAAGGATTGAACCAGAAGGGGGAACTGAGAAAAAGGCATCACTGGTGGCAGCAAGGAATGAGAAAATCCTGCGAGGCAGAACATTGCAGCCCAAGGCTGAGAGCTCAGTAGGGGCCAGCCTTGGCAGCCCCAGGCTGTGTGTAACCTTGAGGAGGAACCTGCTTCACCATTTAGATGACAGGGGCCAGTGGGCTAGAGTGCAGATGCAGGTGCAGGTGCAGGGCTAGATGGTGTCCAAGCCCAGGAACAGCATAAGCAGCCAAGGAATTAGACCACAGATCCGGGCTTCTACCTGAGTCTTAGAGCACCACAGGCACCGGCTCTGTCAAACCTGCCCTTTATTTCTTCTACCCCACTGATCCAAAGACAAACCCCACAGTCATACCCGGTGCAGAGAGAAGAAGGAAAGCTAGGAGAGATGCCCAAATGTGGATGGCACCAGCTGCCACACGTCTCTGTCCCCCCACCCTGAAGAGGGAAGAGCAGAGGTACAGCCCCAGCCTTGCTTTCACAGCAGGGCTGCAGGCTGCCCTGCTGTCAGAGGTAGCAGCAGTGAGATCTTGCTGGGTCCACAGGTTGAACCACAACAGTGCAGACGTGTTTTTAGACCCCATCCTGATGTGACTGGAATTCATCTTCCCAATTCAGAAGTCAGGTCAAAATCAAGGATGAATGGTCTGGAAATGTGTCCCAGGTCATAAAAGCATATATGTGTATTTTAACCCCAGGTAACAACGAAGCACCAGACAACTGCTCACTCATTCCCCTTGCATGAGGATGGGGAGGGAAGTGGAAGAATAAAAATGGGACAGTGGGAAGACAAAGGCCATCATTCCACATGTCCCCTGCATCCTTCCTTCTTCCCTCAGCTTGATAATGCTGGGCATGACACCATATGGTACGGTCTGGAATATCCCTCTGGTCACTTGTAGTCAGCTGTCCTGGCTGTGCCCCCTCCCAGCTTCTTGTGCACCCACAGCCCACCGTGGGTGAGAACGAGAAAAGGCCTTGGCTCTGTGTCAGCACTGCTCAGCAGTAACGAAAACACCCGTGTTATCAACCCTGCTTTCAGCTCAAGTCCAAAACACAGCCCCACACCAGCTACTCTGAAAAAATTAACTCTACCCCAGCCAAAACCAGCACAAAGCAGCAAGACATAGTCACATATTAGCAAAGGCAGATCCATGTGCCTTCCAAGATGTGTTGACTAAATACATGAAAATATCTTTCTTGTTCACATCTCTTAGAGCTTCACCTTTTTTTCTGTAGGTACAATGTAATGCTAGCTGTATAATCTGGGCAGGGTGTGTCTGACCCCAGTACCATCAGCAGGGCTTTGGGGACATCCAGTCAGTCCCCTTTTGAAGGCATCAATATTCCCCTCTGCATCTAAGCCACTGAGAGGGCAGCTGAGCTGACTTCTTTTACATTATGTTGCTGGAGGCGGTTTTCTGTAAAACTGGGTTAGTGAGGGAAGATTCCTCCTGCAATTTCCATGTCCAGGCAGGGCACGGTACCTGTGCCTCACAGGACAAAGAGGCACATTGTTCATCCAAAGAGCTGCCTAAAAAGCTGGGTGTCACAAAGAGCCAGAGCTCCATGGCTAAATTTCTGCAGACGGAAGAGATCAGCATACATTACCTGAACAACTGTCCCACTGAGCTGCTACAAAAGTCATCCAGATTTTCCCTCTTTACCAGGATAGCAGATGCCCTGCCTGCCACATGGAGAAGTGCTGCAGTTCTTGTCAATGAACCTCTTGTCACTGAGCAGCTTCTCCTTTACAATAAAAATAAAATTCTCCTGAGCCTTATATCCTGTCTTCTTTCCTCCTTTCTCTTTGTAGTTCTTCCTTGAACGTTAAAACCAAGGGATCAAAAAAGTAGGACAGCTTCTGATCTGCCAGTGGAGCTGACCTAAACTTTCTTGAGTGTGATGGATGTGGGAGCTGAGCCTTTTCCTAGCTTGGGTGAGGAGATGCTTTCTGGTGTCCCATGTTCCTCTGAGTTACTGGGTGAAGTGGATGTTTTAGATTTAATTTGCAGTTCAGAGCAGGGCAGGCTACCAGTGGCAAGTAGGCACAAGGTTAGCTGTGGTTGTATGTGGTGTGGGATTTTTCTTCTTTGCTGTGCCTGTAAAACATTTTCTTGTACAATTGTGCAATCATCTGAAAACTTAGAGTGTCCCCATGCAGCAAGTCAGTAAATCCTAGGAATGAGGGTCAGTAATAGTTATAAATTACTTCTCTAAAATTTTCCTGCAAAAGACTCGTTTTACTTGATTTCACAATATGCCTCCAAATCCACAGAACTGGATATGTCACCTTTGTTCTTACTCTTCTCAGCTGCTTAAAATTTTAGCTTTTGCCACTGATATGTTCAAGATGCCTTTTTCTCCCATGAAAAGGTTAAGAAAATAATTCCCTAAAGAGACAATTGTGCTCATTACAGTCCAGAAGAATGGAGAAGTTGGGAAAGATCAAATCATTTGAAATGCATTAATTTTTGTAGGTAATTTGTATTTGTTACAGTTGGTAACAAGGAAGAATTGGGGTTTCTTTGGGGTTTGCCATGAAACTGAAAGAAAAAAAAAAAAGAAAGAAAGAAAACCACAAAGGATGGATTTGAGAACAAGCCTCTAGACGAGTATCAGGATATTTGAGTACAAGGGCAGTACTCCAAATATCCTGTATTATTTAGGCCAAGTTGTTTTATTCCTCATTTCCAGCAGCTCTGTGCTTTCACCTGGGGTGAGAGAGTCACTCGCGTGCTCAGGTATCTCCTCTCCTCCTGGCCATGACCAGCTCAATGACTTCTTATAGGTGCCAAAAGCACTGAGACTCTGAAAAACATAGTTTGCCAAAAAAACAGGATGCATGATTACAATATGGTGAAATATTATGTCAGTAGCATTATGCAATTATTGACCTAAAAGAATCCCTCCATCTTACATAGATCACTTTTGCAACATACTATTTTACAGAAGCAGTTCTGGTTTTGTGTGTTTTTTCACAAATCCTTTTTTTTTAAATTTTTATTTTTATTTTTATTTTTTTATTTTTTATTTTTCTTTTTTTAACATGACATTCACAGAATCACAGAATTTAGAGAATGAGGGAGAAAGGAGGGAGAAACCCATGAGAAAAATCTAAGGCTGGTGGCTTAATCCCACTGAAATCCAGACTCCTCAGTGAGAGCAGAAAATGCCATGGAAATATTTGTTTTCCTCCTTTAAATATATGAATTTTTTTCAGTAGATACACTTAGAAGCACTAAATGCAGGACATTTAAAGAATTTTTTTTTATGGCAAAAGCAGCTACAGCCTTTTCATTTCATTGCCTCGATTGTGGTAAGAAAAAAAGTATAGTTTTAATTTACAATTCCAATTTATATTGACACTAAAGAGAAGCTATCCTGCTGTTAAGAGGAACTTTTCAAATTAGACCCACACTTCATGGTTTGTTGTTGAAAAAAGGATTTCAAAATCTAATTTTCTGAAATGTCAGAAGTGAAATATTGCCTTTTGTGTTTGCCACAACTGCCTGTAACTTGGCAAAGAGGATGTCACTGCAGTGCTTATTCAGGAAATGGGCTTTGTGAAGCTGTTCTTTGTACCCTTCTGCCAGGCAGAGGTGAAAGAGCGCAGGACGAAAGTGAAAGAAGAGTTTGGGCCCGTTAGTATTTAGGCTGATTAAGGGGAAAAAGGCTTTGGGGAGCTCTTCAAGCCAAAGAACAAAAACTGCTGCTGGTGCTCAAAACACTGTGAAATCCTGCAAAGTTCAAACGAAGGTACTGAAAGGAGAGACAGTGTATGCTCAAAATAAAGCAATTCTGTCTCCCCAAGTTCGAGGTTCACACACACATCAGCCCCGGGCTGTGCTTTCCACAGCTGGACTGTGGGCCAGCTGAAGGATCAATAGGTGAAAAGTGGCTGATGAGTAAATAGGAAAGGATTTTGCCTTTAGGAAAAGAACAGGCATATAAGTTATTTTAGAGGGAATTTTCTGTGTTCTCTCTCACATGTATATGCTGGAGACCTTCAACCAAGATTATTTTATTTAATTTAGTTTCATTTTGTTGTATTTTAGTGTGGCTTTGGACTGGAATGTTTTACATTATACTGAAAATCACAGTGTGACGAATTCCTGCTACTAGAAAACTGGTGCAATGGTTATTTTATACCAGCCCAGAGACAGAACAAATAAGCATAAGGAATTTTAATTCTCATTATGTAAGTGCTTATGTGTAAACTTGCTCTTTTGTGTTTGCAAGAGACAGAGAGAAAAAATTCTATTTAATTGAAGTCACTGGTTTATATTTTGGTGAAAAAACCAGCTTTATTAAGAGCCAGAATGCCTCCTTAAATTCAAGTATAAAATAGTTATGCAGCATATTGATATGGCTAGCAGTTATGCATTCACATATATTTATTCTTACTTCAGTTAAGGAAGCAAAAGTGTACAAATCCAATTAAAAACAAGGGAAAGCAAAATAATAGCTTTTCCAAGGTCCCCTTTAGAAAGTGATCTGTGAAAATGTCTAGCTGTGGGTTCGTACACAGCTATTTGTATAGCTGTGCAAACAGACCTCGGGCCCTGACAAACAAGCCAGCCTGAACAATGGAAATCCCATCTCCTCCCCTCTGATAAAGATGGACACAGAGCAAGATTTTGGTGTGACTTCACACTGCAGAGGTGCCTTTCCTGTGACTTCAGGAGTAGGAAATCCCTGCTGGTTGTGTTGAGGTCTTCTGGAAATTGTTGGCTTTTCAGTTGGGAGAACTCCCTCATATCTTTGTCAAGGAATGGGCACTGACCTTGGAGATGTTGTTTCTTCTCTTGGGAGAACTCCCTCATGTCTTTCTCAAGGAATGGGCACTGACCTTGGAGATGTTGTTTCTTCTCTTGGGAGAACTCCCTCATGTCTTTCTCAAGGAATGGGCACTGACCTTGCAGATGTTATTTCTTTTCTTGTTCTATATTTGTCTCGAGAAAAGCAAAGGACCTGCTCACAGTTGTTTCTTGTCCTGCTTTAGTGACTAGGATTGCTCAGAGACTGAATCAGCTCCGACCCTGGATGGCAGCAGTGCAAGATGGAGCAGCAGAACTGTCTCTGAAGAGGGCAGGAGCCTTAGCATGCTCCACAGCCACTGCTGCTCTTAGTTAACTCTCCCCATTAACTCTGCAAGAGTGAGAATCCTTATTTTACCAGCTGCAGGTTTAACAAGACTCATCTGCTCCCTAGAGAGAGTACGAGCCCTGTTCCCAAGAGGACTTTTTCTTCCACATCTTTGCCCTGAGCACAGACCAGCTTTATGGTGAAAATCTCTACTCTTCCTCACTACTTCTTTTGGGTTTGGGAGGCCAGAAGCCCTGAGGAAAATTATTCTGGCATGGAAATAAATCAGTTTTGTGAGTGCATAACTGCAGAGGGAATTAGCTGGTGGGGAGGGAGGGCTGAGAGAAAATAGCTTTGTTCTTAATGGTTCCCAAGTCTAGACTCCTGTAAACATCTCCCAAAGAGCATGGATTTTGACCCTGAGGATCCACAGGTGCCTTTCCTCAAGTTTTTCCTCCCTCCTGACAGCTGAAGTGAGAGTGAAAACCAGAAGAGGTCAAGGAAACTGACTGTCTCTAGGGGAACAAAACAAAAACAACCAACCAACCAACCAAAAAACCAAAACCCACAAACAACTATGCCTAGAGCAGGCAAAATGTAGCTTTTCCTAACATGAGTTTGAAGCCAGCTACTGCTGCTCACCCTTTCTGTGACTACCAATGGACAGAGAGGATGTTCTGTCTGTTGTCAGACCTTTTGTCTTGGTGGCAGCTACCACACTTGTAGCACACTCAGTGTAAAATAGTGAACTGGTTTGTAGTCAGCTTCTTCTCTTTCCCTACCTCCTTGTCTTGAAAAGCAAGGCAAGAGATGTCACCACTTGCCTAAGCAAGTGATGGGGTGAGGGAAGGTCCCATGACTGTGGGCAATGAGCCCTTGCTGTGACCATGAATTCACCTAGCAAATAAGGGACTGCTGATTTAAGCCATCCATTGCTAATAATTAAAGACACAGACTTAGCTATGGTGTATTAAAGGGCAGTTTATCACCAGAGCCTGGGATTAGCCATGTGATCATATCTAGGATTTGACCTGCCTGTAAATCAGATGGGCATGTTTCCATTTTCATGGGTCAACAAAATTATGTTTGGGAGACAACAATCCAGTGAAAGTTTGCAGAAATGAGACCTGATGAGGTTTTCAGTTCTTTCATTTACCTTTGTTCGAAACTGGTTCCTGTACAGTTATTCCTCAGATGGGCTTTTTTTCCCCTGTTTATCAGTATCCTACCTTTTAAGACATTGTGTCCCATGCAGTCTGGAATGCCTTCAGCCGACGATTCATCTTACATGTTTATGCTAAGATGAGACTAGTTACCCTCTGGAAAAGCCCAGTGTCTTGGGCATAAAGGAAAACTGGCTGAGTAGCTCGGACAGAGGCACCAATTTCATTTTCAATGAAGTTAAAGCAGATGAATGCCGCCAAGCACCACAGACTGAGTTGTACAAGTGGATTTCCAGCACAGTGCCTTTGGTGCTGCCTAAACCAGAAGGAAGTTTCTCTCACCTTTGCTGGACCACAGAGATGCTTGGGGTTAAATAAAGGCATAGAGGAGGGACCAGTCACCTGCATTTGTCCCCATTCAAAAATTCTCTACAGCCACTCTTTTAGCCACAGTGTCTTGTTTGATTTTGGGATGCCTTTGCAGTATTTGTGAAAACTTCTCCCTGCAGCTGACTTTTAGTTGCTATCGTGTGAAAATATTGAAGTCAGGAAGAGAAAGGATGAACAAAAAAATATAAAATTGTGACTTAGTCCAGAATATCTCTGCCGAGGGTATTAATGTGTGCACCACCAGCATGTCCATCACTATTGCTTGCACAGTTTTGCAAGTTATTAATAAATAACCAGGATAGGCAACAGTATTTGCTGCAATGTGCTGTCAGCCCATTTCCTACAGCCAGCACCTGGATTGATGGTGGCTCTTTCGTGCTTCTGTTCTGCAGATGTTGCAAAGTTTTCCAATGGAAAGGCTGGTATTGCTGGTGAGCTTTTGTTTGCTGCTGTCCAATACACAACAAGCACCATCGTAAGTATATTTTATTACAAATTCTTCAACCCTAACAAATCCCTTGAAAGAGAAGATAGGAAATATTCTCTCTCTCATGATAATCAACAAAGCCAGTTTCTTGGACCACTGAAAATTTGAGTAACCTTAAATACGTAAGAAGTAAAAAGCTTAAAACCACCCTTTTAAGGCGCTTTTAAGGGAGAAATCTCCTCTTAGGAATGAATAATTAAAAATGTCCTACTAAAGCATGTTGTTCACTCTGTTATTACTGTTTGCTCATCAACTGTTTGTGACATTCACTAGATTGAAAAATCTTGGAGAAAAAACCCTCTGTAATTGATTTATGCATTGCAGAAAGCAAAGGTTTAACTTTTGGGAGACCTTCAGTATTCTTCTTGTACTTATCCTCGGTTTTAGTGGAGATTTACATGTAAGTCAGGCCTTGTGTCACCTTTTGCTGGTGCCAACAGAATCTGAGTGAATGAAAT
Source organism: Edolisoma coerulescens (assembly GCA_013397115.1). Classification (NCBI taxonomy): domain Eukaryota; kingdom Metazoa; phylum Chordata; class Aves; order Passeriformes; family Campephagidae; genus Edolisoma; species Edolisoma coerulescens. The sequence continues at coordinate 1,008,422 of VWZW01005592.1, forward strand.
TAAATATCGGCTTTATTCCCTGATTTTTATTCCCCACCTTTCATTTTATGCATTTAAGAAAGAAGAAACTTTTTTTTTCAACAAGTAAAAAAGAGAGTTCAGCCAAACCATTCTGATAATAGCAAAATCATTTACCTTTCATTTTAGAAGTCTTCTGCCGAATAATCATTTTCCAAAAGCACCTGTCTTGAGCTCAGAACTGTTCTTTGTCTATGTGACATAGAATGTTATATGTGAATGGCATATGTGAAGAGACAGGACTTGGCCCTTCACACAGTTCTCTGATTTTCGTGTGTATAAAAATATGCTTGAAAAAAATGAGATGAAGGATAATAATCTACATTTTAAAGGTCATGAAATCAGTTACTAAGAAGCACCAGCGCAGAGTTGAATAAAGGAGAGTAATGAAGAGGGAAAAAAAAAAAATCCCAACCAGTTTAGCCTCCAACTCAGCTGTTCCCAGGGCTGTGGTCTTACCTTCTGTGGTCTCCCATTTCTAACATTTCACAGTGATATTGCAATGAAGATCAGCTCCTTGTAACCCCATACACATGGTTATACAGGGAATTGATACCTGCTGACATATTAAAGCAAAAGCTGACATAATGTGGGTGCTAGTACATGAAGACATACAACTTTGTAGCATTAATAGCGTATTTATGGATATGTATTCATTGTCTTCCAATGTCTTTTGGTTTGTTTCAGAAATTTGAGTTTATAGAGCTTTTTCTAAGTTAAACCAGGTTATAAATTGCACTGGTAGTCCCTGGGACATTTACAGGGCTTTTTCTCTCCTGTGTATAGGGACTGATGTTTTGTAGGACTTAAATGGGACAGTTCAGAATTTGGAGATCAGTCAGAGAAAACTATTTTCTTTTAACCTCACCTCTTACTAACAAGGGTGGTGGATTAGGTGGTCTCCACAAGTCCTAAATTCAGCTGTTCTCTGAGAGTGTGTTTTACCTTTAAAATTCATATTCTTCAGACATTCATTGAACATACTGGACAATCTATCTCTCTGTTTTAGATTTCTTATTACTGCCCCAAATGTGGTGCACTTGGGCACACATGAGACGATAACAGTTCAAGTCCACAGGGCACAGAGCCCTGTGCAAGTTACTGCATACTTCAAAGATGAGACGACAAATCAGCTCCTATCAGAGAAGATCTACTTTAACCTTAATCAAAATAATGGCTACCAAGAGATGAAAAAAATAATGGTGAGTCTGCCATCATAGTGATTTCTATTTTTCAATGTGGTGATAAAAAGCACATAATCTCAACTTGGAATAGGCTGGAACTGAGACAACGCTGATCTTGGGAGACACGTGACAAAACCAATTCCAGTGACAGCAGCACCCTATTCACCCAACCAGCTAATAAAACAATGCCTAATGTGATTTCAGTGGTGATTGTGAATATTCTTTTGTGCCCATGCAACAAGCTCAAGATTTTGTCACATGGCAATAAATGAAATTTAATTTAAACACATTTAATTGTTTCATCACTGTTGGGTTTTCTGCCTCACTTAAACTACGACTGCATTCATGCCTTTGGCTTACTACTGGCCATTTTACAATACAGGAGAAACCTTTAAATATGTGCAGTCTCTCAGACCACAGGCTGAGTTCTTTCTGCAGATTCTTAAGTTGATTAATTCTTTACATCCTGCATTGCATCAGTTGCTCCTGGTACAATTCTTTGAAGTCTGGCAGGATTTAGTTCAGTAGCACTAATTTGGGCTATTTGGTTGGAAAAAAAGCACACAGCAAGATTCAGTTTAGCTCTGGTTGGTCACTCCCAAAGCTAACAGCTGAGCTCTCAAATCAGGTTCCTGTTGAGAGTGATGTTTAGAAGCGTCACATTAAACTGCATGAAGTAAAGCAGCAATCTCATAACCAAGGTTTTAGCATAAATAGGGATTACGGGATATATGGTAAATGGAAATCAACAGGCATGTAGACTGAAGTCTCCCACCTTGAGTTATTGACATTGGACAGAAGAAAGTGTATTTCTATGGTGGAAAATGGAGGATTAGATAGTATTTCTACTTTAAAAGAAATATTCACCTAGTAAGAAAGATATAATTGAGAATCTTCTGTTGAGCAGTGCTAATAAGATTATTTAAGTGCTCCAGCTGTTGTGGGGCCCCAGCTATGTGGTCCCAAAGTTACCAGGCTCATCTCTGACTCTGTGGGGTTTTCCCTTTTGTTCTTTTCAGGTCAATCCAGGGGCTCTGCAACAGAACCTGTTCAAGAAGAGAAATCTGCCGTATGTTCTGCTGGTCACTGAGAGCAAGGAGCTTTATACGACTGCCAAGAGCACTCGCATCCTCCTGTCCTCCAAGAAAGGCTACATTTTTATCCAGACAGATAAGCCCATATACACACCAAGTTCCCAAGGTTAAAATACAAATGCTGCTCTTCAGGTGTTGAATATGGATGTTACAAGGGCAGGATTACAAAAAGTAATAATGACCTGGTTGTTTCTGCAGCCAGAGCTTCTGCAGGGTCTGCTCTGCACATTGCAGCAATCCCTGTGGAAATGCCTCCAGAGCCAGAGTCACTTTAAAGACTCAGGCAAAAACAGACAAAATCTGCTCCTTTTTGCTCAAAAATGTTAATGATGACCTTCCTTTGGAAAAAAAAATTCAGGAGAAATCTGCCAAAAACCGAACTCCTATTTCTTCTGCTTGCAACACTAGCAATACGTAACCTTTGCTCTTTAAGACCACTACTGCTTTGTTACTTACCAATTTAATTAATTAACAAAAGAGGGAAGTAAAAAAGAGTTTTTGAGTTTGGTTTCAGGCCTCAAATGCAGAAGGAATACAAAAGTGAATGAAGTTCCCTCAGTAATTTTCAGAATTTGCTTCAAAGAGTTATCTAGTCATGTGACATCCAAAGCCTATGGAAGAATGCAATTATTTTTCTAGATTTCTCAGACTTCTTTTCACTAAAAGAGAGTGTTTTATCTTAAATTCAGTAACTCAGTTTACAGATTGCAATGATTAGTATCTAGAAAGGCCAGAAAGAAATACGTGAACATGTTTATTCTTCTGTTAAACAGTCAGATACAGGATCTTCATTCTGGACAATGCTATGAGGCCGACACATGACACGGTTACAGTTGCTGTACTAGTAAGTATGCAAAAACACTGCTGATGAGTGCTTCTGCAGCACAGGAACCATGGAAAACTTGCACAAAACATCCAGGAGCAGAATTGTAGCTATGAATCCTCTCCAGAAATCTGTATTTGCACATAGTGAGATATCAGGAACATGGAGGAAAACGTGACATATGAATATTAAAGCAGGAAAGTAAGCAAAGCATTTTCTCTTCCATAGGACTAGTATATGAACTTGAGCTTTTGGATGCAAATGTTTGACACTTGGTGCATTATTTTGATGTTTGCTTTCTCTGTCTTAACAGAATTCCAAAGGAATGGTCGTCAAAAAGTCAGACCGGAAAATAAATGCAGTGTTTGGTGAACACTTTGATATACCTGATATTGCTGAGTATGTAATTATTGTGCCTTCTGCATTAAAACCTGTAGATTAAGATTTTTAACAGCTGAATTTCTTGAATTGCCTTTCAAAATTGTCTTTCTTCCACCATGGGGCAGATATTGAGCCTATGATTAATAACTTTTTACCTTTAAGCATCTCATCTTGGAGAGAACAGTCCAGAATTTACTGTTAATATGCTGCAGTTAGCAACACATATCCTGGTAAAGAACAATTTCACAAACTGCTTAAGCATCTGCTCAAATGTATGGCTGCATTCAAGAGAGCATTTCTAAAAGGGCTAGTTTGCAAAGTGTCATTAATTATCTCTGATTTCAAACAGTCAAACTTTTACTTAATATTCAGTGTCTTCTGGGATGCCAGGTTGATTTTGATATCTCAGTGAAGATAAGCTATAGGAAATATTTCATGAGTTATCTATTTCTGAGGACTTTTCAAAGGCAGTGGTTTTCAAACATGTTATCTTGCACTTCCTCATAGAGCTCTTTTGAGTGTTTCCTAGGACATTTGGAAATATGTTGCTGGCTCCTCCCAGCAAAGAGAAATCCATTAATTAATTAGTTTGGGATGGCATCAAAGCTAGGAAAATATTATAATTTAGTGATAATTTATACATTGGCATCATAAAATACCTGAGGAATAGTAATTAACTATTTTCTGCTGAATCTGGACTTTAGGCCTGGAACTTGGAAAATCAAAGCCTGGTTTCATCAACATGAAATGTCTAATGTTTCCACTGAATTTGAAGTTAAAAAATACGGTAAGATATTATTAAATTTGCATTATAAATACGAGAAGTTATCTCCCTGTGCTAAAAGATATACTGAAGTGGTTAAATCTGGCTGTAGTTAGGCACTAAGGACAACTTTCATGATGTTTCAGTGCATCATCGTTATCTCTGATGCACAGAAGAAAAACTCTGGGTTTGTGTGTCTTCCATGTATATTGAAAAAAAGAAACACCTTTGTTTCTATACAGATTTAGTAACTTTTTTAACACTTTTTAAACATTTTGTCACAAAACATTGGAAGAGCTCTCCTACTGCAGAAAAATAAATGAGATGAGCTCCATTTTGAAGTCACTGCAATTCTGGCTAAAGTTTGCAGTAAAGACTAGGATGGAAAAAAAAAAAAGCTGCCCATTTTCTCTCAGTAGAATTCAGTCTGGAAGTTTATTGGAGTTATTCCTATACTCAAAGAATGTTTTTTATAAGGAAAATAAGGACCCTGTGGATAAAGTAAAAATTTAACAATTTGGGATAAGAAATGGGTTGATTTATTTATAATGAAATTATACCTTCTTGTAAAATTAATGTGGGTTTGTTTTTTCATTGCTTTTTTTTGACTTAGCTAGTGGAGGTAGCAGAATAGTGGAGATTGCTGCCTCCTCTCCAAACACCTGCAAGCAGGAGCAAATCACCCTGATACATCTGCAGGAGCAAATAGTTTGGCTTTATAGGAGCAAATTCAGTGTGACACAGCTGATGCTGAGGAGCTTGTATCCACACTCAACCCATTTCAGGGTGGGTTTAGTTCAGCCTGCTCCTAGTCCAGGGCACTTCATACCTATGAGCAGCTAGAGTTTATCTTCTGGCTTATTTTCATTGTAAATAAATAAATAATTTTGTGTGCTTGGAGATTGCTCCACTCTGTGAAGCAATGCAGAATGAGGGAAAATGATCAGGAGATTTGCTTCAGAAGTGCACTGCTGATTCAAACTGAAACATCCCCTCAGTGCAACTGCATCGTCTCGGTGTGTGTTGCAACATGCCAGGAGTTTAAGGTATGCTTGAAACTCACATGTCATGACCTTTTGTCTTCTTTTTTTTCATGCAGAACTTCCAAGTTTTGAAGTCAAACTCATCCCACTTCATCCATACTACCACATCTGGAATGAAAGCTTTGTGTTTGATATCGAGGCAAAGTAGGTGTGCCCAGAGTCGGGCTGTTTTAGGAGGCAGATAAGCAGATCTTATCTTAAATTATGAGTTTTTTGACTTCTTCGTTTTGCTTGCCATGAACAGTTAACTAGTTCTGGCTTGACTTGGATCTGACTGATCTTATACACTCTCTGTTTTCACCACTGACTTGAGACATCAGTGCCAAGTGCTACCTAGGTCCAGGTTGTGGTGATCAAGCTGGAACAAGATTTTCTGAATATTTCAGCTTGCTAGCAAAGGCGGCTACTTAGGATTCTCCTCTGTTTTGCTAAGCAAGGTTCCAGGCAAACTGATCACCTGGTTTTCGTTATACTTTTTAGTTTAAACATTTAGAAATGTTCTAAAGCCTCTAATGTGCTACATAGCATAATTCAAGTAGATCTGGATTCAAGTTTGCGTATGGAATTTTCTCAAAGCCCAGTGAAGCTTGTAAAAAATAACCTAGTGCTTGTTTGAGAGTAATGATTTTATGCAGAAAGTCTTCCAGGTAGATAAATACAATTTATCAGAGGAGTTTCCATGACCATCACCACAATGTCACATGTCCATTGCTGCACAGCAGTGCACTGGTCTGGATGTGCCCTGGCTACAGAGCTCTCAGACTGGCCAGACCATGGGGCAGGGCTCAATGGAAAATTTATTATACCTGGTCCCATACCAAGTTAGAATGGCATCAAACAGAGTAACTTTGGAAGGCAGACAATGAAAATTTAACCCATTAAAATAGTTTTAATAAAAAAAATTTTTTGGCTGTTGAATTTTCAGGTTTCATAAGAGTGGAAATGCTAAGAAACTGCCTGTTAGGAGAATGACTAAATCAGAACTTGATACCTTGGGTTTTTTTCTAAAGAGGAATAAATATTATGAAATGAGAACAGGCAGGTGGAAGCAGCTGGCCTTCTTTCATAGTTGGGAGAAATCTATTCAGTTTCGAAGGAGTGGGGACTGTTGGACTTCTGCCTGCTGTCCTTGACTGTGCTGGTCCTTCGGCTCCCCAGCACACCTGAGAGAGCACATAGAACCTGTATCCACCTCCTTTTGCTTGGCTGAACAAACTCAACTCTTCTAATCTCCTCTTGATCACCTTCAATTCTTTATTTGGTTCTATTGAATAATTACTATCTTTAGTCATGATCACTTGATATTGTGATAGAAGTGATTTCAAATCACTGACTTTAGTATTTTAATCCTTTTTAAAGTTTTCTCTGTGCTATTGCAGCACTCTATTTTGAGTTTATGAACTTCATATATATTTGACTCCTCACTAACATCATAATTATTTAAGAAGAAAAAATGAGGTTCAATAACTGGATACCATTCCTTTCTCTGTTGGAAAATGGTGCTACACAGGCCTGTGTGACTTTCATCAAAATCAGCATATGGAATTCCTGATAATTGAACTTATTTCTCTGAACTGGCCATGCATGTAATGAAATTACTTGGTGTATTGACTATTGTTTCCCATTTATTAGCTCTGGCATTAAATGCAGTTTTCATAAGAGCTGCTTCTCTGTTGGCTTTATTGGTATAGATCAGTGCTGCTGATCAGGTCAGTTTGAAAGAGGCTTTGTTAAAATAAAAAGCCATTACAGGACTGAGGTGAAGCAAGATTTCCACAAGCAAAAGACAACACTGTGGCTGGACAGGTCTCATGTAGCACATTGCACGCTGTCCTCCTGCAGGATGCATCTCCCAGGGCTTCCTTGAGTAAGGAGCCAGGTGCAACAACATGCCCTATCCTCTCTCCCCATGGCCTGTATGGAATGTTCAGGGCTGTTCTGGCCAGATGCCAATCTGGCAAATATTTCACTCACAAGAAGACCCTATGCTGTACTGCCTAAATCTGTAGGAGCAACGTGGGGCAGAGGGTTTCCACTCTACCCAATGCAGGTGTTAGAATATCAGCAGGTAGGATCTTCCTGCTGTAGGTCTTCAGATGTACCAAATACTTCATATCAGTCCCTGAAATGATTCTCCAATCCCTTGTTTTTTATACTCTGCTCATGAAGTGTCTCATACAAAGGAATTAGGAATTATTTCAAGCTAAATAAACTGGATACCTCCCTTGCTCCTTCTTAACAGGATGAGTTGTGTGAGATGTCTCTGTGCAACTGAAGTTCTCATTAATTTGTTAAAAATAAAAAGAAAAAAATTGAATCTGGGGCAAATTTTGCCAGATGATGTCTCCCCATGTGATTCTGCCAATGTGATTTGCTCCGTATATATCTTTGCCTTTGAAATCACCACTTGGTACACAGATCAATAAAAGTTTTCATGTTTGAGTTATGAGTGGGACAAATTTTTGTTTTCAAGCTATTAGTTACAAATGGGATGCCTACAAATATTCCAATATTTTTTCAGCATAAAATGATTAGTCTGACTTAGGCTTGCTTTTTATTAAGCTAATGATCCCTCTCCTTGCTGTTATTCCTTCCAAAGACACTCTTATGGGAAAGAGATTCAAGGTGCCGCTTATGTGCGATTTGGCATAATCGATGAAAATGAGAACAAAATATTTATTCCAGGCCTGGAGCAACAGCTATCAGTAAGTATTCAGTGGAACTACTCTGATTTATTGAATCAGAATTTTGATTCTGATGATTCTGAATATTGTCAGAAATTCTGGAAACTTAGAAGTCCATGATACTGTAGTCATGACATAAGCAACACTTTATTCCTAATGGCAGCAAACCAGTAAGGGCTGTCTCTTTCCTTCTTTTTTTTTCCCCCCACTTTTGTTTTAGATCCAAAATGGAAAAGGAAGAGTTACTTTAAATACACCGCTTTTGGAAGAGAAATTGAGGAAGAGTATTTCCACTCTGGAAGGGTTTCATTTATATGTTGCTGTTACCACTGTAGAAACCGCAAGTGAGTACAGTATGGCTTAGCTGATACAGTCTGTAAGATTCACATTGATCTTTCTCTGGTGTAATCTGTTATGTGGGAAATCTGGTCTCACTGGATCCATCTTTGCTGCAAAGCTTGCTCGTGCTGTAGGGCATGACAGTCTCTTTCATCTGACCCCCTTCTGTGCAAAAACTTCATCTTGAGTGGGATACACTTGTCTGAACCCAAATGTCCAGTACCACTTTAAATGCCTTATGAGATCCTGTGTGATCTTCCAGTGCTGCTCCAGAAGTGCTCAGGCAGGCTGCCTTCACACTGGTGCACTCGCTGGACTTGGTACTAATTATAGGCAAGACAGGGCAAAGGGAGTGGGCCTTACCTCTTAACCTTGGAGTGTTAAAGTGGAAAATCAGGATGTTAAAATATGTTACTAAGTGCATTTAATTTAAAACAAGCCATGTAACTAGTTTCTCTAGATGAAGTTATGGGTAGTGGTGTAACTAAATATTAATGAGAAGAGTTATTATTTTAACTAGAAGAATCTTAGATGGAAAGCAGTTGCTCAAGCTCCAAGTTGCAGAAGATGACGTTAGGTAGCATTAACTCTTGCCAGTAGTTGAAAATGAAAAAAAAATCTTTCAGAAAATTAGATACCTAAGGTATGCATGTCTGTAGTTAGTGCCCCCACAGCAACACATAGTGTTTAATATTAACAGGTGGTGAGATGAGAGAAGAGGAACTCAGCAGTGTGAAGTTTGTGAGATCTCCTTATGCTGTTGATCTGTCTAACACCAAAAAGTATTTTGTGCCTGGAGCCCCCTTCTCTGTTGTGGTATGTAGTGTTCTGACTGTGTCTGTCTGCCTCCACAGCAATGCATTTATATCTGCCCTCTTTCCTTCTCTGATCCAGTGGCAGCTCTGTAGGACAGAGACCTTCAAGTACAGGTCCAACACAGAGCTACTGTTTTTGTGTCTGGTTTGTCTCATTTCTGTATACTCAGAGTGTGAACAGCCAGAAAATGCTGGTTTTCTGCTCTAGAAGTCAATGTGCGCTGTTGCTTTTTAAAAACATATCAGCCTGTTCCTCACTTCCATATCAAAAGATTGAAATAAGAATATTGTATCAAATTAGTCCCACATCAAATTCAAACTCTGAAACCTAAAATAAGATATTCTCTCTTTTAAAAAAATGCATTTAAGTTTTTGTGGCTTGAAACTTCACACCTTCAAGTTTTTCTAGAGTTTTCTACAAAAGAGTTAAAGTCAGAAATGTACCTTATAATAGTTGATGACAAATATCTCTGGGATCTGCTTAGACCAAATAGATGCTAGGTGAAAATCTGGGCCATCTTGTAAACTGTACTCAAATTTTTACCTAAACTGAAGTCCAGACTGAGTCAACTGCTATCCCCTTCTCTCAAAGCTCAAATTTTTGAATGCTGAGGTGTACAGTTTTATATTTCTTCTCAATTTATAAAAACTATATTTATAAATTATAATTGCTTCTTTTTTGTGGGCATTTTTTAAGCATAGGATTTCCTTTAAATAACAGAACTTTTTTATTTTGCTTTCTAATAGGCATCTGCCACTTTGGTTGATGGCACTCCTGCTGCCTTCCTATTTATCACTGCCACTGTTACCTTGCCTGAAAAACCCCCAGTGAAGAAGACTGCCTTCTGTAATAGAGAGGGTTTGGTCTCCATTACATTTGATATACCCAAAGATGCTCAAAAGTTTGAAGTAAAGGTAAAGAAAATGCAAACATCCATGTTTAAAAGTATCCCACTGAGAATTGCTCATAAAACAACTATAAATGACTGTAAAGATGATCAGTTTTAATCAAATTAGCACGGTGTGGAACATGATTTCTTACACCACCTGCAGAGCTTTGTCCAGATTGTGTAAGATATGTTAGAGAGACCAGGGGCCTGAGGGATGTCTCGAGTGAAGGACACTCTTGTACACCAGAGCCTTGGGAGTACATGCATTGGTTACAGTGGTGCATTTTTGTGTTTTGGCTGTCCATTTACCTGGCATGAAAGACAGAAATGGGACTGTAATGAATATCACCATGCAAAATGACAGAAAAATATGGGAAGAAAGTGAAGGAAAAGGTCCTGAGCAATGCAGAGAATAGGCTACCTCTGCCCACTCAGAGGGTTCAATTATGTACACAACATAAAATGGGAAAAAACTTGTCTGAGTACAAAATCACTTTGTGATTTTTGAGCCATTGATTCTCGTTTAGAAAGAGCCAAGGGTGAAAAATACCAAATGCAAATACAGAAAGAGGCAAAATGGGGTGAGAGAATAAAGTAATTAAAATCCTGGGGTTTGGTGCCAGGTTCTGCTAATGAGGTGTCAGCACTGATTGCTCTCACTTCACAGCATTTTCCAAATAACCTGGCACAACACAAATTATTGGTGATACTGTACACTGTCTCCTGTGGGACACTTTACTCACTCCGTCCTTTTCTTCCCTGGCAGGTAAAGGCTGAAGAGGGTAAAGAAAGGTTAGAATCACCCGAAGCCAGTATCAGAGCTGAAAGATACCAGTCTGCTTCCCCGAACTACCTCAGCATCAGCATCCCGCACACTGTTGTGGCACCTGGAGATACCTTACCCATCACCTTGAATGATATTCATCAGTCTGGCAGTGGAAACATTGGCTATTTCTATTATATGGTAAACAGAATAGTGTCATATCAGTAATTTCTTTAGAAATTATGCAACATGGAACATTTACCTAGTTACTAATACAAGGGAAAACTGAGGGGGCCCAGCAAAGGGCAAATGGGAGGATCTGTGTTCTGGCCCACCTGACCCACCAAGACAGGCAGAGGGAACTGGGCTTGTTCAGTTTGGGGAAGAGCCTAAGAGCGAGTTAATAGCAACCCAAAACTACTTGAACAGGATTTAAGACATAATGGAGACAAGATTTCCTGTGTGGTGCCACGCAGTATAACAAGGGACCAAGATTAAAAATTATGGCCTGGAAGATTTGTTTTGGAAAAATCTATTCACTAGTGATGAATGCAGTACTGGAAGAAGTTCCCCAGAGAGTTGTGGGATTTTCCAGCCTCAGAAAAATTCAACAATCAACAAGAGAAAACCACATCTCACCTAATCTTACTCTGGTGATGTTTCAGAGCAAGCAGCTGGGCTAGACATCTCTATAGGTCCCTTCCAGAATTTATTTCTATGATTCCATTATTTTTTCACACATTTGCACATATTTTTGGGGCATAAAATGCACAGTATTTATTTTGCTGGATGAGATAAATGTGTTCATGGGTACATTCCAGGAGTGAATCTGTTGAATGTGAAAAGTATTTAATCTCCTTCTCCCTCTCTTTGTCCCAATTTCCCTTCGCAGTCTAAATTTCCCAGGATGATAAGTGCCAAGACATCAGTTCCCATTTATTTTTAATAGGACTCTGATATGTTGGAATAATTGTATCCCTAGGAGTTAAGTTTAGGTTTGGGGGTTTGTTTTCATCAGATGGCTTATCACAGGGCTGGAATTTGTGCTGCCGGGCTCTGGGAAGGCATAGTGCTAGGCAGGCAGGATATGTGGGAGGGGTGGTGGCAGACTGCTGGAGCTCAGCAGGGAGGGTCTCTCCCACACTTTGATCACCTAAACAAGGGCGGTGAGGATTTCAGGCCAGGCTGTAGCATGCCTTTGTTTCTTCCTGAAAACCATTCACTGTGTGTTTAGGAAAGCTTCATGTATTTTGTTCAGGGAAGAGCACTATCAGTCCTGCCACTGTGTCTGTTTTTCATTCCTCTGACAACCCATGAATATAGTTAACATAATGTAGGAAGGAAGGAGTTAAGTAGTGAAAGATAGGCTGAAATCAGTTAAAGACCAGTCTGTGATACTTTATCCTGAAACCTCCTGCTCCAGCCCTTTCACACCATCTGAAAGATTCAGTACAGATTACAGATTAAATAATGCTGATATCATCCTGGGTGTGATGACCAGTCATTGTAGAAGACAAAATTTAGACTACTACCTGGGTACCCCTTCTCAAGCTGTAAAGTTGAGTGAAGGGTGACATATTTGTGTTAAAACCTGGGCCACAAGGCCAGTGTAGCAGAGATTCACCACCACAGTATGCAGGTCCCCTCCAGGCTACTGGTATACAGCCTGGGAATCAAAACTGTTAATGCCATTAGAAGAGAACATATTTTAAATAGAAATTGCATCAGAAATAAAAGGAAAAATTAAGCAACATAATGCCCTGTCTGGAGTATAGTCACAATATTTGATTTCTGTTTGTCTCTGCCTTGCAGGCTGTGGCAAAGGGACAAGCTGAGGTGTTGGGACGGGTCCCATCCTCAAACAAAGTAATAAACCTTAAAATCACTGAGAAGATGGTGCCTGCCTTTCGCTTTTTAGCCTACTACTTCATTGGGAACGAGGGCCAGCAAGAGATCGTCGCCGATTCTGTGTGGGTGGATGTCATGGATGTCTGCGAAGGAAAGGTGCTTTCAAAGCTCGTGGCTTCTGTTGTTGCATTCCAAATTTAAAGAAAAAAAGCATGGGGTACTGGCAGAGCGAGTGCAGACCTAGGATTATAAAGTGAAAGACATGTCATTTTTATTGAAAAGGAGTCATCAGGAGTGGTGCCAAAAGGTAGAGCTTGGAAAGGCTCCCAGGTTGTGCCTCAAAGAGATGAAAAATACAGTTTTGTACAGAAAAATCTCCCCCTGTGAGTGTCTCTGTATTAGAAATCCACAAAAAAATGCTGATTGAATTGTTGAGGAGGCAGAATCTCTTTATAACTTTGTCTTTTTGTAGTGATGTATATCACATGAAAGAAAGTGAAGCCATTTATTGGGGAAAAAATATGAATTTCAAGTTATTTTTCAAGCTTTTTAATTTCTGTTAAAAGTAATTTTCTGAGATTTGGTAGCACTTTAAAAGCATTTAAAAATAATAGTTTACATTAGAAAATGAAGTGTGGATAAAATAGGAGGCCCTCTAAGTCTTTCTTTCACCTTCCTCCTCCTCTCCCTCTGCCTCCTTTTTGGGACCATAAGGTAAAATGAAAAAAACAAGACACAGGGAATTTTTCTAATAGCATGAAACACAACTGCTGAAAACTGTCAGCTGTCTAAAATGACTTTTTCCACTGTAAGTGTTTGTTTTGAAAAAATAACGGGTTAGTCCACTTGGCAAAGAGAAAAAATTATCCATCTCTGTCACACAAAGTAATTCTTCTTTTATACAAAGACAGAACTCAGTTATATTCACAGGCATTTCTAGTAATAATTCCCTATAATTTCATAATCCCCATGGCTACTTCCTCTTAAACCACAGCAGAGTGTACATCAGAACCAGATCTGTGTTTGCTCAGACATGCTAAAAAATTCAAGTGTGTGATAGAAAGCAGGCAATATTATTACAAACCGGTTTAAGTTGGTTAATTTTGTACATTAATTAGATCTTTTGCCATCTTTCATGGTAATTTTGTGTCCACTGGAAAATAACAAAATTATGTTGAAGACCTCAGTTCCACTAACCCCTTACACATACTTTTAATTTCCCTTGGTGCTTAAATGTCGTTGAAAGCCAGCATCCAGTATTCTGCTAGACACATCTTCCAGTTCCCCATGATTTCCTTCAGTGGGAAATATCTGCACCTACATGCTCCAAAACGCAGAATCATGGGCAGAAACTCCACAAATCAGGAACATCTCCCAGCCTCTGACTGCTGACAGTCACAGCTGATGGTATTCCTGGCCCAAAGAGTCTTCACTTTTTATTAACAAATATGATATTTTTGTTCCAATCTTTTCTATTTAGATTAAAGTGAAAACAGAACAAGAGACATATGAACCAACAGACCACATCAACTTAGAGATTGAAATGGACCATGCAGGAAAAGTTGCTTTAGCCGTGGTTGATAAAGCAGTTTTTATTCTGAATAAGAAAAATAAGCTTACAGCAAAAAAAGTAAGATGTTTGTAAGAAGAAAATATCACATCTACTAGTCAAGTAAAATTTTGCATGACTAATAAGAGGATCAAAATGTAATTAATGGCTATTAATTACTTAATGCTTTGCTAAACTTGAAAATGTTTTTTCTTTTGCAGTTTAGGATCTATTTAAGATGAATGGCATGTTTAAGATGAGTGGTATATTTAAGATTGAGGATTTCAATTCTATGGCAGACAAGTTTCTAAATTAAAAAAGGCAATGCTTGAAAGCACTCCCTAACTAAAACATCCCTCAGCTTTAATCTGCTTCCAAATGCAGCTTGCACCACCAGTTTGTCTTGCTTCTGCGAGTTAAAGGCTTCATGAATTTTTCTGACATATGTATAAACACTTTTCAAGCATGTACAGTCCATCTGTGCTATTTTATTTGGCAGGTATTTAATGCCATGAATTCGTATGATCTCGGATGTTCTGTGGGCGGTGGTGCAAATAGCATCCAAGTTTTTACTGATGTTGGTCTGGCTTTTATATCAGACACGATTCAATCCAGCATTCGGGAAGGTAAGTGCGATCTGCCCTTTAGAATTTTGTCTAAGACCACTGTAGACCTGGGGAGGCTGGTTGCTTAATAATCAGACATTTTTACCACGATGTTGTAAAATCTTCTTTGCCTTTGGATTTTTCTTCTGCTCTTCCAGCAGATGCTGGCAGCTCAGACATCCCAGATGGTGGGTGCTGGTCCTTTGGTGACCGCCTCAGCTGGGGCAGGCAGCAGTTGGCTAGGGCTGGAAGATTTGTGGGTCTCTCTCTCAAATTGTGGGTCTTCTGTAAATAAGATGAGCCATAAGACAGGTCTTCATGAATGCTGTGAATGATCAGGCTGCTCCTGTCATATCATCATGACCAAGCGCTTCTGTTTTGCCTTCCCAGGATATAAATGCCTCCAGGGTACCAGAAGGCAGAAGAGATCTTTGGATTTTCAGAAAAAAATATCAGGAATTGGTATGTCTGGTCATCTAGGTGGCCTGAAAATCCTAGCAGGGGGAGGTAAAGGGATGTGTCTGGGATCTAGGGGGCAAGAAGTGATGGCATCATGCAACAAGCCAAGATATGCTTGGTCCCAGTTCTTGCATTAAGTGACATAACCTAGCACAAGAGTGTGTACTATGCTGTGTGACCTGATGCATCATTCATCCAAACAGCTCAAAAAGCAAAACCAAATAATGTCTGTAAATGGAAACTAATTCACCACTTTATAATCCCAGATGTGAAGCACTTCTACTCGATAACACGTCATGTCATCAGTCCTGACTCTGAGGTTTTCAAAATAATTTGTACGGTCAGAAGATGGTTTATAAATCCTATTTTTTTCCTCGACATTGTCCTTGGAAGCTGTGCCAACTTAAATACTTTGTGCTTCAATTAAGAGAAGAGTTAGTACAGTATTTGGTGTTAATTGAGAAAAAAACCAGTTTGCACTAATTGACATTTCCTCACCAGAAGACATGAAGGCTTGAAGCTGGAATCTTGCTTTTGAAATCAGGCTCTATTCAAGAAGGAGAACACTGGTATTGCTATTTCTGTTAAAAATTCCAGCCTGCAAGGAGGCATTTTTAATTCAGTCTGACTGTGAAGAGAGGGCTTAGAACAGAATGTCTAGGATGCCATAGAGCCTATGCTTTCCTCCTGTGTTTGTGGACTGTTTTTAGGTTGGACGCTTTTCAGGGTCCCAGGCTGAAGTTTGACTGTTGCAATAGACACTGATGTTAATGGCAAGGAATGACAAGAGTGAGCACAATGAACACTTTACCCTGATTTCTACTTGCACAGCATTAATTCTGGGCTTTAATTCTATTGCAGCCAGCAGATACCGAAACACTGATCTATTAAAATGCTGCCAAGATGGAATGAAATTAAATCCCATGAGGTTTTCCTGTGCAAAAAGGCTGGCAAAGGTGTCTGGCTCCCACGAATGCAGGAAGGCATTCCAGGACTGCTGTGAGAAAGCCACAGCCCTCAGGAAGCAGGCACAGCAGAGGAACAGAGTGGGCTTGGCACGACGTAAAGAGCAGTGGCACACAGCTCTGCCACTTTTACCCTTCTTGTGGTGGCAGGGGAGGGTCAAGGGGCATTTTGGTGCGGTGGGGCTGGGGAGGAAGTTTTCACATCATCATTTCAGAGAGCCCTGGTAATGTGCAGCAGCCACGCAGCACTGCATCTTCACACCTGTACACTGGGACGGCGGGAGTGGGACGGGATAACTTCTTGGGGTGAGAAAAGGCAGGAATCACTTTAGCTGCTGCTGGCCCCTGCGGTCTTACAGAGGAGCTGATGGCCCCTGCCCACACCCCAGAGAGGCCACAGACAGCAGAGCAGGGAAGAGGATGGTTGTCTTCATTTAGGGCTCTAAGTGGTCTCAGATTCATGACTCCTTTTTTAGTGGTACTACTGTTTTAACACCTGAGTACCTCCAAAATGCTGTCATGAGAAAGGCCCACTTTAGCCAGGAATCATTTTGTCTCTTTCTTCTTTTCTTCTCCCCAAAGTCTATCTCTGACCACACGTTACATGTCACCTCATGTTACCAAAAAAAAAAAAAATTACTTTGCGTCTAAAATGATCCTGTTCTGAGTGTAATTTCTGTTGCCATTTCTCACAGATTTCCCCTTTTATCCTCTTTCTGCCACAAGTATGGGACAGTGGGAACATCTTTGCTAGCCTTACTACAGGAGACTGATTTCTCATTTGGTAGCATATGGTTATTGAAATTGTCAAGAAGAACTCTCTTTTTGTTCAGTGACAAGCTATGGTCATTGCTTCTCTTTTTTCAACATTTTTCTTTAATGTATAAGATGAAAGACAGATGAAATCTTTTCATTCCGAGCATTTTTTGTGCTCTGACAAGCTGACTCTGAAAGACAGTGTAAGGTCAGCAACCAAAGGCTTCCAAAAAGAAACCTTGCTCCTGTTTTGCAGAATTCAATGAACATGAAGAATTGTTTGATGAAACCTCTGTCAGCTTGCGCAGTTATTTTCCTGAGAGCTGGTGGTGGAGTTTTGAAGAAGTGGAAAGCCCTGGAAAGCACAGGTACTGTGTTGCCTGAATATGTTTAAATTTGTACTGTCAAATGTATAAAAATATCAGCTTTATGTAGTATCTGATGCAGAGGACTTCAGAGTATATGCAAGTACTTTGTCTTCACAACTGAGGGAACAGGTTTTTCCCTTGCAATACTCAAACTTCATCAGATGGCAATGTTTACATTTTATACATGCCTTCTAATATGTTTTATTTTGCATTTTTTAGAGTAAAAAACTTTGTTCCTGACTCTATAACCAGCTGGGAACTTCAGGCAATAAGTATATCTCCTGAAAAAGGTATAAATATTGGAGGTTTTTTATTTGTTTGTTTCTTTGTATGGATAAATAGAGAAGGTGTATTCTTTAAAAGAGAGATAAGTTATGTTGACAGAATAAAAGAGTCTGTACTGAAAAAACACAAAGTGTTCTGATCATGGTATTTACTTCTCTCTTTTCTGCCATGTTAAAGCTCAACTAGAAGTTAAGGTATAGATCTATATTTATAAAAGCAGCATGAAGTAGAGTCTCGAGGACGATGGATCATACAATCAAAACTGTCTTTTATTCTTTCCACTCTATAAAACACCTCTTTTTAGCTTCCACATGGGCAGAAAGCCAGGAGAAAGGCAGCAGTAGTAACACAACTTTCCTTTGAATGGTTCTGGAACTAGGTTCTGGCCATCTCAAAGCATGAAAATCTGTGGCCTCTAAGGCAGAGAAGAGCACCAGGAAACCAGCAAAAGACCAGCAAGGTCTGGACGCCAGAGAGCCCGGGTTCCCAGGTGCTGCTCTCTGGGAGCTTCTAGGAGTTGATGAGGACCATGCAGGATGGACGAAGGGTCTATCTGGGCTGCCCACTCCCCTTTGGAAGGGGAGGCTCAGCCAGGCGTGCAGTGATGGGCACGGAGTTTATATTCAGAAAGAAAGGAGAGGTCACGTTTTAAACATGGTCTTCGCAGGAAAATTGGGCCACATTTCACTCACAAAACATACAAACACTCCTCCCAAGTTTTACCTATCAAAAACCATGGCAGTGACTCCAGCGGACAAGCTACAGATAAGGCTCAAGTGCAGATGATTTTAAATGAGTTCTGAGTATGCCTGAGATGAGTATTTCCTCTCCTGCTCGTGACCTCAGGGGAGCCCAGGCGCTGAGTTTTGATTAGACATTTTACTTCCTTTACTTTACATCAGCTGCTGTCAAGTGTGTAATTCTCAATGCTAGCTGTTCGTGGTTTTTTTTTTTCTCACCCCAGGGTTCTGTGTAGCTGACCCCCACACCTTCGCAGTTTTCAAAGACTTTTTTGTGTCCCTGAGATTACCATACTCGGTCAGACGACATGAGCAACTGGAAATAAAAGCAGTGGTTTACAACTACCTGCCCAACGATCTCCAGGTAGTGTTATCAACAACTGCTGTGCCTTGCATGCCTAGCTAGCTAGAGCTATAGTTTTGTAAAATTTAATGTGAATGACCTGGCCACCCTTCAGAGCCCTCCTACAGCCCAGACATAATGCTCCCATCTTGAAAGCTATCCCAAGGCCAGGATCCAATTCTACTTGCTAATCAAACTTACTTGTATAAAGCAGATCATGTTACATAGTAATATCCTTTGTCTTTGGGTACGTCTTCTTACCCTCCATTGAAGCAATCAGTTCCTTTTTTGCTGCCTGCTCATCTGGGCAGTACCCAGGTGCTGACACTGATACTTGCTGACACTCCACAATGTACAGAGGGAAATTATGAGCACGCCATCCAATATGGTAGCCACAAAACTCATTGTGCATACAACGCAAAGCCACTTTTTGTCTTCATGTGACTCCTATGCAGTCCTGCATACGGCCACAGTTGTCACTGGGCTTAGGGCTTCCATTTTCCTAAGGCTGATATTCCTTTTTTCACTTGTTCCCATCTCCCAGCCAGCTGTTTGACCAGCATCTTCTGAACTGCATTGAATTGTGTAGAGCTGGGATGTATCAAAATGCACTATTTTTCTTACTGCACTGTGGTTCAGGGATAGGTCAAAACTCTGTTGCAAATTCAGTGTGATGAAGAAATGTTAGCTGATTTACCTTCAGAGCCGTAATCAGTATAGCTGAATGTTAACAGACCATAGGGTCACAGAAAAATTTGCATTGGAAGGGACCTCGAGAGGTATTTTCCCTGTGCAGGGGCTCACTAAGACTGATCTTGGGCATTGCCTGTCCCCACAGGTGGTAGTGAAGATGGATGCAGCGAAGGGGCTGTGCACCGCAGAGACCACGGAGAAGGCTGTGCAGCTGCCACTGCTGGCCAAGGGGAACTCAGCAACACCAGCCTTCTTCTCAGTCGTCCCTCTGACTGTGGGAGAAATTCCAATTACCATCATTGCTTTCGACCGGGATTCTGGGCATAGTGACAGCATTAGGAAGAATCTCAAAGTTGTGGTAGGTACACCTAACTGAGGGCAGGTATTTCACAAACTATCCTCAAATATGACATTCGCTATGTGTGGAGCTCTTGTGGAGGGAGTGAAATGGTACAAAGAGAAGGCTGGAAGCAATTCAGGAAACCTATTTTTCAGCAAGGACCGAGGGAAAAAAATTAAGCCTCTGCGTGTATTGTATATGGAAAGGTTTGTTCTGTACAGAAAAAAAACATCCTTTACCAATGACACAGCAACAACTTCTTCAGCCAGTGCCCATGTCATAATCTTTAACTTCCCCCAGCTTCATCAACATATATGAAAATTCTTTTTCCCTTGTGAAGCCACGATTGAAGATGTCCATCTAGCAAACTCTTGAGAAGGAAATTCTCTCTGCTAATAATAAAGTTAAACACTATTTTATTCCTTCTGGTCAATGGATTGATCTTCAATTTTAACAAGTGCATAGGTAAAATATACAGGCAAACAAATATGCTGTAT
Source organism: Edolisoma coerulescens (assembly GCA_013397115.1). NCBI lineage: Eukaryota > Metazoa > Chordata > Aves > Passeriformes > Campephagidae > Edolisoma > Edolisoma coerulescens. The sequence continues at coordinate 1,028,667 of VWZW01005592.1, forward strand.
TGATTATTTAATACCTTAGCTCTCTTCCAAAATTATAAAAAGGAGGAGCCTTTAAGAAAAAATGACTTTTCAAGTGCCGGCACAGACTCATTACAGTACCCAAGTCATCCATTGAGGGCTTTTTTCCATCCACACAAACAGTGCAAAATATGAATCCTTGTACCCCTGATGTCAGGGGATAGCCATGTAGGTTAGGATAAGGCACGGGATGCTGGGAACCTGCTGTTGTTAAAGGCCATAACTTTCGTAGATAGAGACACAGTCTCAGAGTTCAATGCTACACCAAAATACTAAAAGTAACTGTAAAAATAGCTTTACTAAAACTGAAAGTGTAGGAAGGGGAATGTGAGGAATCAGAAGGAAAAAGAGTTTAAGTCTTACACCCAAGATGTACTTAAAATTTCATGGATTTCGTACATGAGAGGTTTACAAACGTGCGTCCCTCTGTGAACTTAACTTGATGGGTCACAAAGCTGAGAATAAACTTGGAAGTATAATTTTTGGGGGTTAGTTTTGGTTAAAGGAATTTCATCTAGGGAAATGTTTCAAAAGTAACACAAAAAATTCAGCAAAGTTTATTAGTATTTCAATTGGGAAACTGAAATTCTGGTTTGAAGGTTGAGTTTTATCTAGAGAGAAATCTCCCTTCAAAATCACTTTTTTGTGCCACCTGCTGGCCTAGCGCTCGGGTGGATCTCGAGGGTTTCCTGCAGCCTAATTTCTGTGAGTGCTTGCAAACATTTTGACTTTTCTTTCCTTAATTGTGCAGGCTGAAGGTGTTTTACAGAGAGAAGAAGAGACCATTTGTATTAACAGTGGCTGTAAGTTTCCCAAAAGGGTTAGATACAGATGAGGTTTGGGGTAGGAATGAGGGGTGAATGATGGGTGCAGTGAAATACTTCTTAATATACAGATGTTCCTTTGGCTAACCAGAACTTGTCAGAAATGTCTCTATTCAACACATAACAAAAGACTCATGAAATAAAAAATATTGAACTCTAAATGTTTAGAATTGATTCATTTTACTTTTGTTTTTCAAGGTATCATTCTTTATATATTAACTGGGCATCTATTTGATGAATTAATGGGTCTTAAAAGGTATTAAAAACAAGTTTTGTTTCAAGTATAAAATATTGTTAAAGATTTAAAATTAAATGAATATAAGAAAGATAAGTATACTTTTTTCTAAAATTGCACTGTATGGGGTTTATTTTTTAAAAGTCTGGATGTAGATATCTATTCATTATTTATTTACAGTGAAGTCCCATACAGTGGACCTGAACAGACCGTCTAACATGGTACCGGGTTCTGATAGCCACGTGTTAGTTAGCCTGAAAGGTAAATGTAATTTTTTGTCAACAACTTCTCCATAGGTGACAAGGGACAGGCCCCTCTGTGCTGCTCATTCCTGCATGGCAAGTCTCCCTACTCTCCTAGTTTTTCTGTTATGACTCAAGTGGTCTGTGCTACATGGCCAGGTCAGAAAACAAAACATCCCCAAGGATGATCCAGTACCTTTTCCTCTTTCTAATTACTCCTTCTTACTTGTAGTGGATGTATTACCTTTGAGATCCATCCTTCCTCACTGTGCTCAGACTAACATTATGGTGAAGGGGTGAGTTCACCTTCTCTAATAACCCCACACTGCATGTAGGGCTGTAGAAATCTGCTTTAGATTTCAGAAATAAGGATGCCAGACTCTGGTGTATAGGTTCTGAAGAGTTCCATTTTTCTGAAGAGGAGATATGTACAATCATATATTCATTTAATGAAATATAATTGTATACATATATATATACTCATGCATACGTATTTTTAAAATATCTATTAGCAACTACTTTCATTAGTGATAAATACTTTTTTTTTCCCTCAGGAAATGTAAAATAATGCATTTGTGACACAAAGGGTATTGGCTTCCATTTCAAATCCCTGTTCTAAAGTACAGGGATCTTTGAATTTGTCAAGTTATAAAATTGCAGAGAGGAAAAAAAAATCCCACACAAAAAGTTTGGCATAATTAATGCACAATCTTTTTATCCCTCTGTGGGAGGATCAGGGCTGGTTTGACAAGACTTTTCCAGCCCAAACCTGATACACCAGTCTTTCCCCGTTTTCTTGCTTCCCTGCCTCCAGTAGCCTCGGGACTCTTTCTCCTTCATATTCCTTCACTGGGCCAGCCTCCTTTCTCCAGCTTTCCCAGGCCCTGGCACCTCATCCTTGCCCTTCTTCAAAGAGCTTTATGAAGCAGCTAAAAACAGTGTTTAATAGTGAGAAGTATGGGGCCGTGCTGGAATGTCAGCCTACAGTTAGGATCACCTTTCTTCATATTACACCAATCAGTTTTAAATAAGATGCGTACTACAGCTTGTGTTTTTTACAACAGGGAACATTATGGATGAGTCTGTTGAAAACTGTCTGAGTCTCAGTGGAGTTGAGAAGCTGATTCGGGTGCCCACAGGCTGTGCAGAGCAAACAATGGTGAAAATGGCCCCTGCAGTCTACGCTATGGAGTACCTGGATGCCAGCGAGCAGTGGGTGAACTTTAACCCCCAACGGAAGCAGGAAGCCATTGGTATGATTGAAAAAGGTATGCAGAAAGGAAAACAAAGCCAAAACAAAAAACCCAAAGCAACCAGAAGCCAAAGGATGGGATCTTTGTTATCTGTTTGCACTGCACACTGGCTGAGGCTGCTTCCTGAAGGAGTGCCCGATGTCATATCACAGCCACACAGAAATGCCCCTGACTGTTTCTCATGTCTGCAGACAGAGCTTGTGAGGAGGGCTTAGCAGACTAATTGCCAGCATCTGACACTGGATGGCATTACATCCACAGGCCATCCTCTCTCTTGCCTAATTTAGAAGTAGAAAGCAAAATCTGAGCTGATCAACAAAAACTCTTTTCAGCGTAAATGGATAACAAAGGCCAGTTGTTCATTGCCTCCCAATGTTCAAAATCAACCAAGACAAATCACATCCTAAAAATGCTTATTTCTCCCCACGGATCACAGACACTGCTTAGGATGGCCAGCTGAGATGTAGACATCTCTGCCTGTGGTTCTCAACGAGGAGTATGACAAAGGAAATTCCCAGTGCTAATCGTGATATTGACACCTTCCCTTCCTCACTCCTGTATTCATCATTACATAAACTGGAATGACTTCAGCAGCCTTGGGCCAAGCCAGGGAGGGAGTTTCCTTAGGGAGAGGACACCTGCAAGTCTGCTTCTGGAAGACTCCACTCCAAGATGTGACCCAAAGCTGGTATTAAATGTACAGCAAAGCCAGGACCACAATATGTGGAAATGTTCCAGCTCACAGGAACTAACACAGGGACTGGTCAGTATTGGAGCAGGTACAGCTGATCTTTCTAACTGTAGTGGTGTGCTTATGGCATAAAGCAATACAATTCACCTGTCATTGTCACATTCAGATATGATAAACACATTTCATCAGTGAAAAACAAGTGTATAAAAAGAGATTAAAAGCATGCTAGCCATTGCTGTGTGGAGATCATTGCCTATTTATCCAAGACTGCCAAAAGTGACATGAGATCCTGCTAATAAGTATTTGGTATTATCATCATCATTTAGTCCCTATATTATGCTTTTATTGATTCTTATTGAAGTTCATCAGTGTAGAAAATGAGTTGTGGGGCTATGATACAAACTTCATCAAGATAATAGCAGTCAAGATCAGAGGCCACAAATCATGATTTCTAAGCCGGTGTCTGACCCAATATATGATGTTTTGTGTACTTTTTCATTCAATGCACCATAAAATCAACAGCTTGAAAAGTTGTCAATAAGGGGAATTAATTTCCCAATATTCATTACTACACATAATATGTTTTGTAACCATAGGTATCTGCAGTTTTCAGGTTATTTTCATGGCTCAGTTAAGTCAAACAAGACAGAGGATGTTCTAAGCCTAGTGAATTTTCTGTGTCAAATTCTGCTGACCAGTCATTTCCCCCTTAAGCACCAGTGAACACCTCCATGAACTCTTCCACCAGTCAATACAGAACATGTCCATTATAATACAAGTGATGTAGGAAAATGCCCAGTGAATACAGGTGTTCTCTGAACAGTTATGTGCTCTCCTGTTCATGCAGGTTACACTAGACTGCTTGAGTTTCAGAAGGAGGATGGCTCCTATGGAGCGTTTAAAACAACCCCCAGTAGTGTATGGTAAGCGATTTTTTTTTTTCTGGGGGTTTATTTTTGGGTTTTTATTTTTGTTTATTTGGTTGGGGTTTTTTCCCAATTACCTCTATTATCCTTTGATGCATCAGAAGTTTTTCTGTGGGGATGGATTTTCTAAATCTAGTGGACATGGTGCTGTCTATGTACTTATATCACAAATAATCAGCCACAAAATTCTACGAGTGTGTTCAGTCCTTGGTGAAAGAGATTTATACTGAGCCACTGATTATTTTGCATTTGCCACAGAGCAGAAATATTCATGCTGATGTTGAACAATAAGTCACTAGGTTCCAGTGAGTGCACTGTATTGAATATGAGTCTGCGCATAAAATTAGTATGTTTATCTTCCTGTCAATATAGTCAACACATATAAATTCTATAAATATCTGTCAGCACAAGTTTGGGAAATTTTCTTTTGTGCAGGTTAACTGCATTCATTGTTAAAGTACTCACAAGGAGCAGAGAATACTTCAGTATCCAAGACAGTCACATAATCAACTCGATTTCCTACTTGGTTAATCAACAGCAGGCAGATGGCTCATTCCATGACCACCACCCTGTAATGGACAGGTCAATGCAGGTAGGTTATCCATATTCAGAGGAATTTTTTGTGCAATTAGGGCTATTAGGTATTGAAAGGAATATTGTGTGTTGTTGAGTAACATGAAATGGATCTAAAGAAAATAAATTTGCAATGTAACTACAAAATCTGTAATGTAAAATTAATTTGTTAACAGGTCTGTTGTGTCAGATGCATAGCTAGCATTTCACCACCTTTTTCTTTTTATACAGTGTTAGATACTTTTTTCAGCTATGCCTACAGAGCACTTAGTAAATTAATTCTGAGGGTCATATGTTTGGTAAAAATGTATGCCTTTTATTGCCAAAGGCAATAGAGTGTAGAATTGTAACTTCATTTTGAAGGGGCATCCAGAAGTCATCTAGTCCAAACGCTGCTCAAAACAGTTTTAGTTAGATCAGATTGTACAGGGCTGTGTCCAGCTGAGCCTCGAGTACCTCCCAGTCTGGCTGGGTAACCTGTTTCAGTATTTCACCACGCCCATGGTGAAAAAAGAAAATGTTAACACTTAATCAGAATTTCAAATTGCATATCTTGGTCTACACATCCTCTGTAACTGTCCAGAAACACAGAATTGTTATTCTGTCCATGAATTTAGTCTAGGAAATGTGCATCTTCCAAAACTCATTGAAAATGCAGTGTAGTGACCATATATGAAAAAATCATGCGTTAATATTATTAATGATTTGTGTCAAATAACTAGTGAGGCTTTCACCCTCAAAGCCAGTTTCACAGTTGATGTAACACTATTGGGGAAAAAGAAACAAATAGCTCAAGGATTGGTCAAAGGGTTTGGGGTTTTTTTGACCTGTGTTCAAGCTGAAATAATCTTACATATAGTTCAAGAGCTTTCAGGGGAAAAAAGCTGATGAGGTCACTATGTTTATCAAGAAGAGGGATAAGAAATGATCTTGTATTAGTGTATAAATACCTTTAGAGGAGAGAAGTTCTGTCTGCAAGGTAGAGGGCTCTTTAGTGTGCAGAGAGTAGCACAGAAATGAAAAAAGACCCCACCTCCCTAGTGACCGGAAATCGAAACCCTGAAGGTTTCAATGAGAAATTGTAGATTTTTTGCTGTAAGATAAATAACTGAATATTTGATTATCATCTGAAGAACGTGCTGGGCTCCTGATCTCTTACACTTTTTAATGCAAACTGGCTGGCACCACAGAAGATATACTTTAGATGGACACACATTACTGAGAAAAATGTAAGGCCTAAAGCTACATAGTACGTGGTCAGAGGGTTTGCAGAGAAGATCCTTGACTTCATGGAAAGTGATTTTCTAGATTTAATCACAAGCACGTCTGTGCACTTCTAACTTTTCCTTTTCATGTTTCATCTTTCAGGGTGGCATTAAGTCAGCAGAAGAGGATTTGGCTATGACAGCCTTTGTAACCATAGCATTGCAGCAGACCCTACGTGTCTACCAGTCACCTGATGTGGTAGGAAGCCTGACTCTTTAAGTCTGCAGGCTATTGCACAATGGCTTATCCACCCTACCGTCTCTCGGAGAGCTGCAAATGAGGAGTTTAAAATCTGATCACATCTGTGGTGGATAGGAAAAATGCCATGGCCTAATATGCAATGAGGTGTTATGGGCTGCCTGCTCCACCCTCAAGGGCTTGAATCACTAAGAAAATATTATAATCATCTTAAAAATGACTACAGTGAAGTATTCTAATTTTCTGGTATTCTTGCCAGAAGTAACAGTTAGTAGGTCTCAGTGATCTTTACAAATGGATCCATTCTGTTTTCACAGGCACGTGTGATTACAGGAACAGTGGCTTACATGAAAAATCAGTTTTCAAGAAATACTGACTGCTATTCTACAGTCATCGCTGCTTATGCTCTGACACTTGTGCAGTCTGATAGTGAAGAAGCCCAGCTTGTGAAAGAAAAATTAAGGGACTGTTCTTCTTTTGATGAAGGTACTGGTAACCATTCTTAAAAATCTCTTTAGAAAGCATTTTTCCTTATTGAAACACTCTGAGCACACTTACATGAACAAAAAAAATTGAAGTAAATGAAGAACAATTAATTTTATACAACTGTGGATGTATATGTGTAATATATTTAATTATTTAAATTGCATAATTAAATATTTCAGTGTCTGAAATTTTAGTATGTAATTTTCATAATTAATATCACTATAAAGTGACAGCATAGTGAAGCTTGGATCATGATCTTCTCTGATACTGGAATTGGAGCAAAACCACAGTAAATATTCATTTATGTTTTCTGCTTCCCTTGAGAAGAAAAAGAAGTCCATGCCAAATGAGAAAGAAGAAACTTTATGGGAGAAAATAGCAACATACAGTAATCCAGACTGGATATGTGGTCAAGAGGGAGGTGTCTCTTCAAGCCCACCTGCTTTCAAAGCCCCCCACCAGTTCTGAGTGCTTTGTCCCAACTCCCCGTGGATGTCACCACGTACCCCCGCAGGGTGTGGCTGTGGTGACTGCTGAGTCAGTCGGCAGCGTGGCTGCACCACTATCCTGCTAATTCCTCCCAATGTGTTTGGTAAATACATTACTGTTTAACAGACCCAGTTTAAGCATAGGGAATATGTTTCTCCTTAATCAAGTCTGGATTTGTGGCCATAATTAATTATGCCTATAAGGGACCTATGCCTATTATGCCTAAGGGACCACCAGACACAATGGTACCACTCCATCAAGTGGACATTGCTGTACAATGGGATCATTACACTGTGATGGTTGGAGAAGTCAAAATCGAAAATTGTGGGTTTCCTTTTCCATTTTCTTTGCTCTCCAACTGATTTGTTGCTCTCACAACAGCACCTGTGTCTGTGTTTCCGCAGTGCCATGACATGAAATATCCACTGTGTAGAACAATAGCGATTTTTGGCAAATGTCTCTGCCAAGGGCATTCAATACTGAGTTATTCTTGCAGCAAAGCAGCAGCGCTACTGGGGAAATGGCGACAACGCAGTCTCGGTGGAAACCACTGCCTATGCCCTGCTTCAAACCTTGCTCCTGGGAGACATGGAATATGCAAGGCCTGTTGCTGAGTGGCTGACAGAAAGAAGGAACTACGGCGGAGGGTACTGCTCTACACAGGTGCCTGACCACCAGTTCAGGGGGAGTCTTAAGGGGAGGGAAGGAAATAAAAGCCCCATGAAAACCTTTTCGTTTAGATTTGAAAGCATCGTAACAATTAATTTTCAACTTCTTTGGTGCATGAAGCACTTAGGATTTTGAGTTGTTAATTAGCAATGGGCCAAAATAAAATAGTTAAAAGCCAGCAAAGAAAATTCTTTATCTTCCTGAAGACATATGATAATCTAAGGTCAGGACTCCAATATGTTTACAATGTTAGTTTTGTAACAAGAAGCCGGGAAATTAAATGAATAATCTGTCCAAGTAGGAACAGACAAATACAGGAGAACTTAAAGGCAGCAAAAAGCATAAAACTGAATTCAAGGTGACTGATAATGTCATCTTGCGTGTCGCTGAAATTACCTGGCATAACTGCTAGCTTTTTCGCTTTTCTTTCTCACCTAGGACACGGTGGTGGCCTTAGAAGCTCTGTCAGCATACAGCATACAGACACTGAACACTGCTTCCACCGACCTGACCATCAGACTGGGAACACCTGGAAGGCAAAATTACTACAGCATTGTTCTGACTGATGCCCATGAAGAATTTCAGAAGCAGCTAGAGGTACACAACCATCTTTTTTTTTTTAAACATTTTTGCCTCAAACAGGAGCAATTGGATCATCTGGCCTAGATTTTCTCATGTTAAGCAACCATGAGGTAGCTGGTTTACAACACCTTGAAATAATTTAATCTGTAAAACAACAGAATCTTTTTAAAGTAAAAACAAAACACAACAAACAAACAAACACAAAAACCCAACCCCCCCCCCAAAAAAAAACCAAAGCCACCCAGCAGGTGCTTAATGGCACACTTGAGAGGTGCTTTCCTGCCTCTTCATGGATTTTGGTGGTGTAAATCTCTCCCAGAAGTGAAGAGCAGCCAGGAGCCCAAGTCTTTCGAGGAAATGAGGAAGAAGGGGAATATTCTGATCTTCAGTGTGCTGAGGACTGTGAAAATGTTCAATCCAGGATACAAAGAAAAGAGTGAAGTTGGTAAAATACATCTACTGGGCCCTAAAACAGCAGAGTAAGATGCAGCAAATCAGCACACTTAAAATCTTATGAGACTTGAGGTCTCATAATTCCTTCCATAGCTAAAAGTTTTCCCCACTCAGGTTTGGGGGGATAAAGGCATAGAAGACTGTCAAGATGTCAGGAATATAACAGATCGAATGCTGAGCACAGACTAACCATCTTTTTTTTCCCCTTGGTTTGCAGTTTGAACTTGGGAGAAAACTTGAAGTATCTGTAAACGGCAAAGGAAATGGGACAATGAGTGTAAGCTGTAAATCCAAAATCCAGAGTCCAACTGGACTTCTTCTAATCCCTTTTTGAAAACAAAGCGAAAACTTACTTGCCATGGCCTCAGTCTTTGTGTTCCTACCTCCAAAATTCTAAAATTTGTGGCCTAAAGCCCGGCCTTATGGATAGTCAATTTTTCCTTTTTTAACTTTATTAAATGTATAAAATGTCAAGGGCAATAGGGGTGCCTGGAATTTAAAAGACCTCTTTGTGGCTGGGAATGGAGAGTAGTTATCTCAAAGGAGTCCCACACCATTTGTGAATTGCACACGGGACCTGCTTATATCCATGACAGTCTTCTGTGACCAGTCTGTGGCACTAGGGGACTGGTCTTTCTCTCCATACTCCCATGTCCCATCATCATGTGTAGAAGTCCTGGATGATTAAATTCCTTGTCATTTAAATGATATTTTTAGTGGCTTGCTGTTTGTGTGTTCATCTTAGATATTGAAAATGTACTGGTCACCTGAGCTGAAGAACACCTGCAGTGATTTGATTTTGACAGTGGAAGTGGAAGGGAGCCTGAAGTACTCTGGTGAGTGAAAAGGGCAGGAGTTGGGTCTCAAAGGTGACACATTTGGCCAGCTGCTAATGATACTTCATAGCTTCCCAGCCTTGGAAAGTGGGAACAAATGAATGAAACAAGGACAAAGAGAAACCCCTGAACTCTGCCTAGCTATTGTTTCATTTAGCTTGTTATTCTAATTTTTAAATAGTATAATAACTATCTGAGTGACTGTAGGTGCAGCAGGTACTTAACAGTTACACAGGTACAGTTAGACACTCTTGAGAAATGGGAGATGAGCTCCCTCCACAGAGGGGAAAGCCCAGCTCAGTTCCTTGGCTAATAAGCGACCTATCACGGGGGCTTAAAACTCTTTGAGGCAGATCTGTTGTAGGTCTTTCATATGAGCAAGAATGTGTTTGCCATCCCCTGAAGTGTGTATTCATCATCCTCTCTGTCTATGTCTGCATTTTTTTTTCTGTTTGAATTGTTAACTTTGGGAGGGAGGGATTGTCCTTTACATATTTATGCATAGCCTAAACCCCATTCTTAGCTAGATTTGTTAGTTATTCTTACTGTAGTTACCCCTAAAATTCTAACTCTGAATTGGAAACGCTGACACAGTGTACAGTGAACTGTTATAAAACTCACAGTGATAGCAATGGTGTCCACTGATATTTATCATTATACCAAGAGGAGCCAAATTGCAGGCAAATTTGTGCATGGCTGAGCGTGTCTCTCACCTCCAGAAGCTGAATACTCTGATGAAGATGATGATTATGAGGACTCGACTACTTCAGGAAACAGCACGTCTGAGACCCTGTCTAAAATGGATTGGTTTGATATCCGCAGCAGAAGAAAAAGGGATGTGACCACTCCTAGCAAAACAGAATCCTTGCAATACAAAGTCTGTGTCAGGTAGGTCTGCAAGATCAGCTCTTCTTTTGCTTGTAATTCTCCTTGGTCACCTTCTTCATATCCACAAGCTCAGCATGCAACCTCGTGACCTTCTGTGAGTCTGCACACACTGTGAGTCCTCTCTCCCATGGCAGGAGAAAAGTTTCCACAAAATATATGAGGTTTATTTACATGGCTTACATAGACTTCAAATGTCCACTGCAGATTCTTCCCCGTTAAACTCTAGGGAGATGCTAAAGCACCTGGCAGGCTAATCACTTGAAAGAAACCTTTTATTAAAAAAAAGTTAAATACAGCTAGAATGCAGTAGTAACACATTTACAGGGTTTCATCGCTTTCTGGAGAGATGCTGTTACTTCCTTTGTGGTCATAGTCTGGCCTCATAAAAAAAGAAGGTATGACTAATACTATCTAGGAGAGAAGAGGAGGCAGGTGGGGTTTCTGTTGTGACAAGAAGTTGGCAAGGGCAGAGGTAGTAAAAAAGAAACTCTCCCATGCATCATAACACTGTGACACCTGTCTTTGCTCCCATTTACAGTCTGGCACTGGTCTCAGAAGCACAAATTTTTGGCTATCCTGGGTTCCCCTTCTAGAAAGGAGCAGGATGGCAGAAGCAGGTTTTGCTCCCCAGTAGAATTCTGGTTTTCCACTGGCTTTGGCAAAGCCCTGAAGACAGTGGTTTTATACCCCCTCCCAGACAGTGGCAAGAACAATGGCAGGGGAGCACTGAAGTTACTCTAATTCCCAAGTTTCACTCTCCCTCATTAAACACGTATTCAGTGAATTGCGTACTGGCCAAAGCATCATCTTCCCCATTAATTGCTATGTAACATTTATCAGCCCCCAGATCCACTGTTCTGCTGAGTGTTAGGCTGAGACTTAGACAGTAATGTGAAACTCCTTGTAGTTAAGACATGGGAGAGAAACTGAAGGCATGAATTACATCACCATTCTAGTTCCCTACACTGTCGTGCATCCCCTATGGGAAAGGGAGAGTGCCAAAATAAAAAGTTCTGAAGTACCACTAAGAGTATGTAAAATATCTCATGTCAAGGCACCCTGTGTGAGTGCAGAACAACTTCACTTTCCAGCAATGACACAACTACCTGATTTTAGAGAAAGTGAAAGCAGAAAGGTTGGAAATCCAATACATGTATTTAGTGGATAATTACAGCAATGAGGATTTTTGCGTCAGACAGAAAAGATCATGTAAATTTGACTTAGTCCATGAAAAATTTGGATAAATTCATTTCCTATCTCCACTTTGTAGGTAATAGAGAACAGAGACTTTGTCGGTGTTGTTTACTTCCTTGTCTTCAACAATGCTTTTAAGACGGGATGAACTGTTGTTTACAGAGGATTTTTTTCTGCCTATCAGCTCTAAGGAAAGTCTATATGAAAAGCTCAGGCAAGGCACCTGGGTTTTGGATCACTATTTGACTAGTTTAGATGACTCATTTTACCTCATGACTCTCAATGAATTAGGCAGCTAATTTTCAAATTAAAATCCAGTTAGGAAAGTTAAATGGAGCAGAATGTTTTGCTTCACCTTCAGCAAACCTGAAGATCCAAACTCTTCAAAGCAACCTGGCTGTTCAGTGCAGGTGTTCCCTGCTGACCATCTCCCTTATAAAGGTCCACAGGTTCCAAAGCACCAAAGATGTCCCTGGTTGATCTCACTCTGCTGAGTGGATTGGAGCCTGACACAAAGGAACTCGAACAGGTTAGAAACACAACCTTTTATACACCATTTAGAAAATTTTTCTTTCAAAATCTTTCTGAAAATCCATAGAATGAATATGGAAAAACTGATTTTGGATAGATAGATTTTCACTATTCTCATTCTAATAAAAATATTTTCTGCATACCTAAAAGAAATGCAAAGCTTGTGGTGAACAGAGTTCAGCCTTCTTAGTCCCTTGTAAAAGAAATGAGGGCAAGGCTCAGCACGGCACTAATGTGCCTCTCCTTGACATATATTGCTGTCCTGTGACAAGCCAGGACAGTGCATCCTGTGCTTGCAGAGCAGAGCAAAATGTAGTCTTTTAGAGGTGGCAGGGCACAGTGACAAGGAGATGGGGCACAGAGCTCTGAAAATGTGGCTACAGAGTCTTGGGTTCTGGAGCCTGCTCAGTTGAAGGAGGTTTGCTCAGTTTCATGCTCTCAGGGACTGTCTCCTTTAGGGAGGAAGAAAGAGGGCCGAACATAGCAAACTAGAATATGGAGGGTGGTAGCAAAGGTATTCCTGTTCTGCCAGGGGTTTGTTCTGATTTGTTTGTTTCTTTGTTTTCCTGCAGTTGGTGACAGCTTCAGACAGGTACATTCAGCATTACGAGTACAAGGAAGGGAAGGTTTTGCTCTACTTTGGTGAAGTAAGCAAACCCAATGATTTTCTAATCCCTGCCATTTCAGATAGTTTATAGACTTTTAAAAAATCTAATCATTGTATTTTTCACTCTCCATTACCTTTCTGTAATTTTTGTCATTTATTATTATTGAACGGCTCAGTGGAAAGAGCGGAGGAAGGGAAGAAGGGAAATACACACCTTCATCTTCCACCTTTCTATGTCCCAGGAGATGTAGTTCATACTCAAGATTTGGCCTTTGGCCCAAGAAGAAAGAGAAATCCTCTCCCTCTCTAGCCAGAAAGGATCCTTTTCATCCATGATAACAAAAGTGTTTACTGGTGGTCCTGTAAATTCTACGTGGACATCTTGCATGTCAAGACCAAGATCCACATAGTGACAAACAAATGTAAACATCAGGACCCCTAGTTCCTGTGTATATTTCCCAATATTTTGGATAATGTCTCCACCCTACACCCACCTGAGTTGCTTCCCCTCCACAGCCAAAGCAGATATCAGTATTAACTCAGCTATGCCATCAGAAACAAGGGTTCGACAAATAGCACAGGCACAAACATTAAGGAATTGACTGAGGAGAGAGAGTTAGTTTTCTCATCAAACTGTTCTTCCTTTTTCCTCCAGCTCCCAAGTGGACCAGACCCAGACTGTGTATCATTTGGGGCAAAGCAAATAAATCCCATGGGCTTGGTTCAGCCAGCAAATGCCATCCTTTATGATTTTTACAACCCTGGTAAGGGCATAGAAAAATGATGCATAACTGCTTAAAAGAGGGACCCTCAAAAAAGAGAGACCCTCCAGTCTATAGAAAGTTGATTTTGATGTAGTGTGTGAAACCATGTAATTTTGTCAAGTGATAAAATAACCTGCTTTGTGTGACTGTCTTCCAGTTACTTCAGTTACTTCTCAGGAATGGTCCAGTATTGCAAATGGACTGAAAATATGAACTTTTACACTCATGGATTTTTAAATCAGATTTCCTGACTTCCTGTTTCTCACAATGCTTTTTAAGCGTGTTTCACTCACATTTTGTTTTGTCAGGCTGTGTCTTTATACATCTAAGATAGGCAATCTTAGAGGTTTGACTTTTGTAGTGTGCTTGCCAGGGAAACCAGTCTTGTTCCCCATTCAAAGAAGGTTAAATGCAAATCATCCCCATTTGCCAAAGTTACGTAAACAATATTTGAAAATTAGGTCAAATCTCTGCTTTGCCTTAACTGAGGAATCCAAGACAGTTTACTCTGGGTTTAAACCACTAACTACTGGTCGATCCTATCTTCTTCTGAAACAGTGCAGTGTTCACTGTTGTTCTATGGGCTAAAGATGCTTTTAAGATAAATGGTTTCCAGAGTGAACAAAAAAAGAACAGGGTGGGGGGAGGGAAGAGTACAACTTAAAAAAAACCAAACCAAAACCAAACAAAAAACCACCACCACAACAACAAAATGCCCAAACAAAAACTATCCAAACTGAACAAAAACAACCCCAAACTGTTGCCCAGCTGAAAGGCTAACTCTAGGTGCCTAAGCTACAGGTCTTTGTGAACTGCTGATGTGCATCTGATCCCTCAGTGCTCTGCTTTCTCTGGACCAGGGAAAAGCTGGGCTGCAAGCGTAGTTTGTACTGTACAGGCTTTTCCACCTGAGCTCTCCCAGACAAGCTGTTTTGTTCCTTCTCCACAGACAGGAAGTGCAGTGTGTTCTACAGTGCTCCCAAGCACAGTGCCATGCTCTCAAAGCTGTGCCATGCCAACGTGTGCCAGTGCGCAGAAGGTAAGGAACGACTGCACAGGCTGGTCTAAAAGAAGATAGTTACTTCTAGGAACAATTTACATGGGAATTGTTAAGCCCAGAAAGGACTGTTAGAATTATCCTAATGTGTAATACAGGACAAATTGCATCCTCTACGATGTTCGGTATCAAATTGATTTTTTTCCAAGATATACAGGAACTTTTGATAGCTAAATGCAATATATATACACGTGTGTGTGTATGTAAAAACCCTGTATCACACCCCTAAGAAAGTTTTTCTGCCATTTTATTCTCTGTTATATTGATACGTGAATGTGTGTAAACCACATCTGTCTGCATACCCATGCCTGCAGAGGTGTATCACGTATTGTCTTCCCTCCAGGTCCCTGCCCAAGACAAAAATCAACTTTCAGTAAAGCATTAACACAAACCACACGCGTTAGTTTTGTCTGCTACCAACCTACTGCAGATTATGGTAAGGCATGAAAGACAACTGTCGATTTCAGCATCATTCATTTTACTAAGTATAAACTTGTAGTTTTACATGCCCAGACCTCTCCTGAATTGAGAAGAGTTTCTGTATGTGGCCAAGAGGCTGAGGAGAAATAAATGAAGGCATGTGCAGTTGTAGTCATCAGAGCAGTGAAGTGGGAAGTAAAGGCCTTGGAAAGATACAGCAGGATACTGGGGGAAGGAAGGATGGACATTGTGTTATAAGGTTTAGAAAAACCCATGGTGCAGTACCACAATCCCATACATCCCTCATGCTACAGGATGTAAATTTGAGTAGGCTTTCCATGGCATGCCATAGTGCAGTGGCTCCTTCTGCAGCGCTAGATGAATATTTCTCCCCTTGTTAATTTGCCATTCTGGCATCTTCTTGGAATAAAAAATTGGATAAACTACTGAAGGAGAAGTGGTTGGTCACTATTGATAAGTTAGATGCTAACAGAAGGACAGGAAAAATAGTGACAACCTCACCACAGAGGACTTTCCTTGAAAAAAACACAAAGAAAGGAATACAAATCTGGAGTCTCTTGATTAGTAACTCCATGGTTTGTGAATAGATGGTACCCTGGCCTCTGTTCAGACACTTGGTAAAAAGCACATCTAATAATCAGTCTTTGGATGTAATTTCATGTTGCCATCTGGCATCACAGAGTTGCTGTCTGTTGCAGCATACGAGGTGGAGATCCTCAACAGTACAAAGAAGAACGTTTTTGATTACTATGAGGGCAAAATCCACAAAATCCTTAAAGCAGGTAAGTATCAAAATGTTTGACTCCTTTCATTCACCTGTACGAAAACTAGGTTGACTGAATGTTAGCTAGCATGAGCCATGCAGATGTCTTCTTCTACCATGGAAAAATAAGGCCAAATATATTCTACACTAGGCTTTCAAGAAGGTTTATTTATTGCAAGACTTGTTTGGTGCAGCTTCCTCACTGTTCAGTTCAGCCCAGGGGTAGATTTTGGTTCACATTGTGCAATCCCAGAGCACACGAGCTTCGATCATTTCAGATGAAACTAAACCAGAGGACACACTCCAGCTGCATTGAGTCCATGGCCAAAAATTGGAGCTAGTCTTAAGATAAACCCTTCAAAAAACATGTATAGTGTGGATGTTATGTCTTCTGCATCAACTAGTTCATTTTATAGGTTGTTGACAGATCCTTATTTTTTCTAGTGTAGACATATCCACTGACCTCTGTTCTGACACTAGATGAAGATTTGAAGTACTTCTTACTTAACTAATTATTAAGCAATTGCAGCCCTTGTGGAACAGGCTGAGTTGTCCACAGTGACTTGTCTGAGGTCAATGAAGACAGGAAAACTTCTGGAACTTCAACTTAATAACTGTGATAAAGAAATAGAAAGGCTTCTTTGTTGTTAGGTGCAGTGTAGAGATTTGCACAGCTCTTAGACAATGTCCTTTTGCAGGCCTGCCACCCCAGCTGCCCCCATATGAACTCATATGAATCAGCAGCATCGGTGAGCACTGATACTCATCAAAGCAATTTCTGGGGAAGCTGTCAGATGACATCTTAGACCTCAGCTGCTGTGGTATCATGTGGTCGGTCACCAGTTTTGAGTTTGGCAGCAAGAGATTGCCTTTAAAAAGCAACTTCAGAGGTTTTGAAATCTTCCCTCTCTGGAACAGAATAATTAACTCACTCCATCAATCTTTGCCCAGGGGACTGGAAAGATCACACAGTACTTTATGGCACACAGCTTGTGATCTGTGCCCAGTGTTCAGTTCCTGTAGGAAAATAAGGTCCATGGTTCCTGAGTCCAGAGAGAGCATCTGAAATACCCAGGGCTTTCCTTAAGCAGGGAAATGATGATGTACCTAGTGATCAAAATACTGACTATAGGAGATTATGGTATCCTGATGGAAATTTTTATTAATCTCTTCAGAATACCTACAGGATTTAAAGGCTTTAGGGCTCTGGGTCCAATTGCATTTGTACTCACAACTTGCAGGCAAGCACTGGAAATATTTTGGGTTTTGGTAGCTGAGAGAAACATCCTTTGAATGTGAAGCTGGAGGAAAGATGTCTTCTATTCCCACATACTTGAAAATTCTTTTTGGTTTGTGCTGTCAGATGCACCAGTAAGCTTACAGAAGGCTTGTGAAAGGCTGGCAGGAGGCATGAAACCATATGAGGATGGAGAAAAAGCTAGGTGTTGCACCCAAATCAGCCTGTGACTGAACTAGAGTTGTTATCTCTTGTACTGTCTGTGGCTCTTTTGAGTGAGGTCGGCCTCTGTTGCCATCACCAAGTGTAGGTGAGAATTAATAGGGTAAAATCTCATTCTCTGGACCCCGGCACTATTTCCTTAACAGTCTTTGAAGTAAAGGGTTGGTTCAGAAGACATATGGAAACACTTATTTGTGTTTGGCAGTCAGCAAAAGAGAATTTTGCAGATGTGTGCTTCTCAGCACACTTTGATTATTGATGGAATTAGCGTATATCTTTTGGATAGCTAATATTTATGCTGTCCTATGAGTCCTTCAGGAGTCCTTTAGGGGAACAGTATAGCCCATACAAAGTAGCACAGAACCTTTTTTCTCCTCTTCTTTCCACCCCCCTGCCTTTCCTTTTTTAAAATTATTTCCCATTATAGATTCTAAAACTTGAAAAAATTGTTTTCCCTAAATTCTTCTTGGATGATTTGAAACATTAAATTTCAACTTTTTTTTTTTTAATTGGAAATTTAAAATTGAAAATTACATAATAACCACTTAAGGTAATGACTCAAATGCTTATGATTCTACTGTCTGAACTGTATTAGGCCATTTGTGAAGCATATGAACAGAGAAACACCTTGGTAATTTAAGCCAAATGAGGCATAACATCATCATTTTCTCAAGTAGTTCTGACCCATCTCCGCATTCCATGCAATAAAAAAGGAAAATTCGGGACACGATGTATCATAGGAACAGCAAAAGGTCTTGGGTTATATGAGAAAACCTACAGGATTTATATTCTCTCTAAAAATGCAGATGTAGAAGTACCATTTGTAAAACTAATGTAAGTTTTAACTAGGTGGTAGATAAGGTTCTTACAGGTAGGTTTCACAGATTAGCAGTCTATGTCAAATTGTCTGAAATCTAATTAATGTTAGAATATTCTACTTCAGGTTTTTATTCTACTTTTAGGGTTTTGATTACTAGACTTGCCATACTTGTAATATAATACTCTAGATTACATCAGGAGCTGCACAAGTTTCTGTTAACTGATGAAAAGACTGTGGTGTAATTTACCTGTAATTTAAACTGGTTTAATATTGAATTTGTGCAGGAAATTTCAAATTATAGTTAGATTAAGAAATTAGAATATTGCTGTTATTTGCTTTTTAGTTCAAATGGACTTGGATAACTGTTCTAGTTAAACAACATGGTGTCCTCATGACCTGAGACTGGTCCAATGAATAAGCATCTTTTCAGCTCTCATGTCATTGAAGTATCTGAGCAGCCATCTCATCTGCCTTGGATGCCCACTTCTGTAGTGGTCAGTGCAATTCTGAATGAATAATCTTCTGGGCCAGAATCCACACCAGAATATTCTAAGTTATTTTAATGTGGAGATCGGTGGGACCATCTCCTGTGTATCAGATTCAGAGGGAATAGCATAAAGGCTGCATCAGTGAGCTTCAGTTCAGGTGTACTAAGGAGAGTGAGATTTTAATACTGTCTGTGAGCTTCAAAATGTTTGAATTTATTTTGCTAGCTTTGAAGACCACTCTGAGCCCGAGCAATCTGAAATAGAAGATAGCATGTTTTCTGTTTTCCTAGGCTTTTCTCAGTCTCTGAAATTTAAACAAGTTCCATAAGGTTTGAAAGGTCCTGAGGTCTATAGGACAACAGCTCCTCAATAGCTATTGCAAATGCCAAGGCAGCCAGCTAAGGCAAAAGTGGCTTACTCTTTGTCAGGTCATGCCAAGGGAAATATATCCTATCATAGCACGGCCATTTATTCCCATGCCAAGCCCCAATTCCCAAGTGAAATATTACCTTGGCTTAGCAGTGGGGCAAATGGTCACAGGGGGCTGTGTCCTGTGGGCTACAGTTCTTCTCTTTCTTAGAAAGGGTCATGGGGTTTTCTGTTCTTGTCCCACAGCTGCTGATGAAAGCATCCAAGTGGGTGACCACCGACAGTTCCTAACACGCTCCATGTGCAAGTTAAACATTGTCCCTGGCAAACGCTACCTCCTCATGGGGAGAAATGGGGAAACGGTTGATTGCAACAACAAGTGAGTGCAAAACGGTCTCTGGGCAGGAGCAGTGGCAATCATGGACCATAAACCCAAACTCAATCTTTTAGAATACCTCCAGACAGCAAAGGCAGCACCAAATTTCTCAGGGACTGATTCTACTGGATTCGCTAAAATGTAAAGAGTTCTACTCCACAGGCAAAAGGAGAGCTGTGGGAACCACCCAAATCTATCAGCTCATGGGGCTGTTTCCCAGACTTCTCAGAATCAAACCTGACCCTGACTCCACTGAGTTAAAAACTCACAGCTAGAAAAGGAGAATGGGAAAAGCTACACAGTCCATCTACTGCAGATGCCTTAAACAGCTCCTGTGTTTGCAGAAGAAATGTGTGGGACTGTGACTAAGAGCAGCTCCCAAGGTTGCTGTTACATCATGCATGCAAGTAGCATATTCTTCTCATTTCTCACTGTCACACTACAATGAAAAAAGGGAATTTATCTGAGTAGGAATATAGTGTGACACTATCAAATATTCAGGGAGGAAGACATCTTAAATGTTTCGTTTCCCTCTGCAGAAGTGGAGAAAGGTAGTGCCTCTGAAAGCTTCTAGGGAGGAGATCTCCATCAAATTGTGAGCACCACTTCCTAAAACCTTAAAAAGTCCTATCCCCATCTCTATGTGACAAAAAAGTGAGTGCCTGAGCCAGTGGCCTGCTTCAAAAGAAGTCTGATAGAGACTGGGGTCTCCCAGCAGAGGTTTAATCTCCAAAGTCTTCTCCAGTTCAGGCATGAAACACTGGAAGTTACACGGCTTCTCATCACAGAAAATTAAGAAACATTTTGGGATACTCTTTTGGAACTAAACTCCCCCTCACTTGTCCCACTGGTGTGCATTTGGGCCTTTTGTGCCATTCTGGAAAACTCTAACAGAAACTTAACCCAAAGTTACCTGACATACTCAAAACACAAGTACAGCTTGGTCTCTCCCAGCTTGGCACTGACACTTCCCAGACTTTATTCAAAGCTCAGTTAACCTGCTGGTGAAAGTAAGTCTTAGGCAAGCTTTTGGTTAGTATAATTCCTGACCTCAGAGATGCCTCTGTGGAGGGATGCAGCAGCTCAGGGATTATGCTTTCCCATTGCTCCATATCAGGAATAATGACTAACCTTGTTTACCTGTCCCATTTTCACTCAGGATGCAGTACTTACTTGATGCACAAGCGTGGGTGGAGAAAATTCCAGAGGTCAGTGAGTGCCGCAGCACCTTGCGCCGGCAGAGCTGTGCTCACCTGGAGGACTTCCTGAGCACCACTGACAGCCCATGCCATGTCTAAACAATGGCTCTGACCCCACATCTCCCTGTGGGACTGCAGCTCACCTTCTGCCAGAATTCTTCCTGCAAAACCTGTGCGTCCCAGTCGCACCTGAATCATTGCAGGGCCGCTTCCATTGCTGTTTTACTGATTGTGGTATCCTCTTGTGAATGTGTGTGTGGGTAATACAACAAAAAAATGCAACTGCACTACTAGTTGTTGTGTTCATTGTACCTGACACAGGGGAAGAGACAGCAGGAATTTCTGTCTCCTTGAGCCATTATACAACAGTGCAATTGCCCTGCAGACAGTCAAAAGAAAAGCCCGTGCTTGCAGAGCTGATTACTTCCTGCAGTCCTGGGCAAGAAAAAAATAATTTAAAAAAAGGCCAAGACATTTTCCTGGGTCAAAAAGAAAACTGGGTGTTCGTGGGCTTACCTATGTTGCACTGCTGCTGAAAGAGAAGAGACACCAACACTCATGCTTCAACACATCAGCTAGTTTCTGGTTGTAGTTGTGCTGCCCCCATGGCTGGGCTCCATACACTTCGGAAACTGGAACTGGAAGTGGCACACTGGGCATGTCCTGTGCTGGACTCGGGAGTCTTCCACAAGCTTGTTAGGCTGGTAGCTCACTGAGGCACAGAATTGCTTTTACTTGCATTCTGTAGCCACATGTCTTTCAAGCTTTTCTTTTTTTAGAGTTTAACTCAAAACTGCTCTTTTCTTAGGATAAGAAAAAGTCTGTAGAAAATGTTTTGGTAACACTGATAAGCAGATGACTTTCAACTACAGATTTCAACTACAGATTTTGCTCCTTTAGTTTGCCAGCAAAATGCCATTTGGCAGTCATGTCTGAAGCAGAGAAGAGCAGGGTAGGTCACCATCCTCAGATGCTCATATCACTCTGTGCCAGCAGCTACTGAGTACAAATATTTGCCACCTGGACTGCTTGTGCTATAGTGCAGTAAAAAGAAGAAGGGCCAGTTTCAATGATATGATAATTACTAGGTCCATGCTGAGGTGGTTAATTTGGAGTCAAATGACCCTCCTGATAGAAGGGGCAGCAGTGATGCTCATGTGGACAAGACATGGCACTGCAGCAGCACCTACCAGAAAGAAGCTCCATCACAAGAAATTTCAGGTTCACAGAAGACAGTTCATTGCTGTGTGCCTGAACTGTGAATTAATCAGCTACTTTTGAAGGCTGCAAACTCAAATTTAGCATCAGCTGAACCTGGATATCGGCAACATCTGCCTCTCAGCTGCCAAGCATTGCATGGATGGACGGTAGGGAAGGCTCATTTGAGGAAAACCTGCATGACTGCTTCATGACATATGCAAAGGTTGATAAGAAACCTACTGAAGGGGTAAGACAGACACTTAAATTGACAGAGGACCTTGAGCTTTGCCCCAGCTTTCACATTTAGGAAATGTGATTGTAATGCCTGGTCATACATTCTCTTTATTTTATTACAGAGCTTATATAAATGTCAGTTGATAAGGCAAAATATAGCTGAGGTGCGTAAAGCAAGTACTAATTTCTATTAATATAAGATAAAGAATAGGCTGTTCCGCTGACATACCAATTACACAGTAATTCTGCCAATATTTATGAAAGAATACCTCTAAGGTTAAGAGCCAAATCCTTCCTTTCCACTCCACAGGGCTTGAGTTAAATACCAATGTCTGACCCTTCTGCTGTGTGGAGTACATCAACAGCTCAGAGGTTCTTGCCTAGCAGTCAAATCACCACATCATTGCAACACTCAAGACTCTGTAAAGTGTGGTGAAAGCATCATTAATATTTTATATTAGGTCTAATATGCATTTTACTTATTTTCTTCCATTTTACTTGGAGGTGAGTCTAAGCTGGAACTGCTTAGTGTCTGAACTTTGCAAATGCAGTCTCAATGTGGGAGCTGTGTGTGATTATTAAACTAATTTTACTCCTATTTTTGGGACAGAGGAAACAAACATGCTTCTACTTTAATTCTACTGATTGGGACCCCCTTCCTTCCTGGGAAAACCTTTAAATATCTCTGGCCTAGGAGCTAGCTAGAACAGTCTCTACCCCCCTGTACTTTTCTGCCCCAAACTCCCAAACATATTTATAGGGAGAGGGAAGACAATGGTGGAATTATTCTGTGCTGCCACAGTTGTTAGTGTTTGCAGGTAACGCAGCTGCAGACCTGCTGGAGACTCGGCCAGCACCATGGAGGCCTGCTGGAGAGCTTTGGAAGCATTCATTTCTCCTTCTGCTGCCACAACCTGCAGAGGAACAGGAATGGAAATGGCATGGAAATGCTGCCCGTAGTGGAGAAAATCCAGCTTTACAATTAGGAGAAAACAAACTAGCTTGGATTCCTGGAACCATAGGACAAGAGGAAATGGCCTTTTAAGTCACCCCAGGGGAAGTTTAGATTGGATATTAGGAAAAAAATTAGGTTGTCAAGCATTGGAAGAGGAAGCCCAGGGAAGTGGTGGAGTCACTAACCCTGGAGGTCATTTAAAGGGTACGTAGATGTGCTTAGGGACATGGTTTGGTGGTGGGCCTGGCAGTGCTCAGTTAATGGTTGGACTTGGTGATCTGAGAGGTCTTTTCCAACCTAAATGGTTCTGTGGTTCTATGAAAAGGAGCGCTGGGGGTAGACACTGTCATGGGTCTCACCTTAGCTCTTGTCTCTCGAGCAGCCTCTGCTTCAGCTGCCATTGCCCTCTGCATGGCCATGGGAATCTGGATGTCTCTGATCTCCACGCGGGCCACTTTGACTCCCCACTGCTCCGTGGCACTGTCGAGGGTAGCCTTAGGGACAAACACACAGCATGCCAGGAAGAGCACAGTGCTGGCAGAGAGAAAGCCATGGGGTGTACCCTTCTGGGACAGGAGGACAGGGCAAACCTGCCCAGCAGAAAGAGGGACGCTCCACGAGCACCAGCACCCAGCATGGTGTGCGCAGTGGGTACCACAGCCTCATGAAACACTTGCTGGTCAACACCAGTGTGTGGCTTCTCTCCTGCCTCCTAAATTATGATCCCCATCCCATCCTTAGGTGGGGCCTTAGTACACTTCTCCCTTTTACGAAGAAATACTACAGCAACTTCCCTAAACAGCACAACACTGCAAAAGTACACTATGGGTGAGACACAGCACAGCCCTGCAGCACTGGCACACTCGTCTGTGCTCTGGCTCCTGCGCGCTCCTGCAATCCACATCACCATCATCACGACCCTGGCTCTGCCCATGGCCACTCTCCTGGCTCCAGAGGGTACAGTCTCTCTTTGGTTTGTCTATGCCTTGTCTCTGACTGAAATTAGTAAATCGGGTGTTGAATTTCTTCTCTGCTCCCTCCTTGGCTTCAGAAAAATAAACCAGATGGCATTTTAAAGCATACATCAACTTCATTTTGTACTCCTAGCTGTAATGATAGGGGATACAAGTCTTTCCTCAATCAATGTTCTGCCCAAGAGGGAGCTTCCCACAAGCAGCAAACCTCTTTTTCCATATTTGCAGGCTGCCTCTGTGCAAGGACTAAGCTGATTTATTTAATTCACTGGATAATTTCAGAATTTTAATTGCTTTTTGATAGAGATAACTCTGCTACAAGAACCTGGGGAAATACCTTTAGAATAACTCTTTCTGACTCTAAGCAATGAGATGTATAATTGAAAAAAAAAACATAAAGGGAGATTTTGTTATCATTGTTGAAGAAAGAAAGAGAGATTATTTCTAATTTGCTACTCCCCAGAAGATACCTCCGTGCTTGTCAGTGAATTTTGAGAGCCAGATTTACCTGGATACTCTGTGCAGTCTCCTCACGACCTGCCAGCAGCTGAGCCAAGCTCTGTGTACCCAGAACATTTCTCAGGGTTGTCTGTGCCAGAAGCAAGGTTGCAGAGTGGACATCAGTGATGTTGGCAACAGCACTGACAGCACTGTGGATCCTGTAGTGCACCACCCCATCTACCTGGGCAGTAACAGCATCTCTTGTGAGGATCTGCATTTGAGAAATGCACACAGTCACAGAAAGGTCCAACAACACATCCTTTACCTAGAAACAGGAATATTTTTTTACCCCTTAGTGAGTAAAAGGCACTGTAATTCAAAGAAACTAAGAATTTATTTTGATTTCTTTCTCATTCTCCCAAGAAATTACTTCAAGAGAGCTGTCTAGCATCAACAAAGTTTAAACTGGGGGAAAATTCTTTATGTATCCTCTAAATAACTGCTTCAATAGTAAGTGAATATCATAATTTGAATTAATTTCTTTTGCAATAATAAATTATGGCTACCCTCTTCCTTTCTTGTAGAAAGGTCCATTAATGATTTTTTACATTACGTGCAGCTTGGAAGATTTGTGTTGCTTCCCCTAAACAATGTATTTGTAAGAAAGACCAGCAAATTACATCCTGCTTGGATGTATCTTGCTTCCTCCATCTATTCCTGCTTGGACCTGAGGTTTGTGGTTGGTTATCTGCTAATTCCTGTTAATTTAATTGGATTTTTTACATATTTAATTGGATTGTAATTTGCCTTTTCAGGTACACGTAGAAGGCTCTTTTGAATGGTGAGCTCCAGGTCAGATCTAATTTTATTAGGACATTAATTTACAATTGGGAATTTTGTAGCGACTCCTCTCTTGTCCTCCCTGTTTCTCATTCACACTTGTAACTCCCTTCCCTTATATTTGACATCATAGTTCTGAGCACCAGCTTGACCTGCAACGGTGCATCTGCAGATTTTCATTAGGAGAATCACAGAATGGTTTGGGTTGGAAGGGACGTTAAAGATCACTCAGTTCCAACCCCCCTCCCATGGGAAGGGACACCTTCCCTTAGACCAGATTGCTCAGAGCCCCATCCAACCTGGACTTAAACACTTCCAGGGACAGAGCATCCAGAACTTCTTTGAGCAAGAAGTTGTTTTGTAAGCAGCTTGAAATCCAGAAGATACAGCAAAGAAGCTGAATTCTATATGGCAGCTCAGCACAGCAAAATTATAAAACGTGCATTATTTTTGATTGTGCCATGAATCCGCTGCATCTTTGTTTCCTGTCTTAGATGGCTGCTAGAGAAGGTACCTCTTGTGGAGGAATCTTACAGGTAACCGTCCTAAGATCAACCTTGATAAATGTATCTGTACATGGAAGTACAAGGATCATTCCTGAAAAATAAAAATAATTAGATTAAACACCTCTGAAACCAAAGTCCAGATCCAGGTAACCTAGAAAAAATAAACAGATGGATATACCCAAAGGATGGGGAATGACACCCTACCTTATCACTGCAGCTGTCCTTTCTGCTTACAAGACATGACAACAGTGAGGTTTTGCATTTTCAAATATCAGAGGGAAGTGCAGATATCTACAAGTAATGTGAACTCATTAGAGCTTAATGACCTAGGACTCTGGTCTGGAAATGGGCAGCTTGAAGCTCTGGTCTGAAGTCTGCCATGAGACTTTTGGCAAAAATTCCTTCCATGCCTTTAATTTTCCCCTTTTAAATCACAAGCCATGTATGGTTCAGTATGTGTCCTCAGGAAAGACATCACCCAGGCCCAGATTCCTGCATCACATGAGGAACATTGTCCCAAGATGTGACAAATCCTGTGAAGGAGTCCCCACTCTCCTTCACCAGAGAGGGAGACTGGACACAACTTCTTCTATTCTTGTAATCTCAGCACCTTGCTTTGGTGCCCAGAGCAATGCAGAAGAGCCCTGTACCGGGCCTAGCTCCTCTTCGGACCACATGACTATTATTCAAGAGGGAGGACAGTACCAGAAAAGGATTTTTTCCTGTTATTTACTGTTATTTCAACTTCCAGTTTGCCCATTTCATTGCCCAGAGGTGGTAACTGCACCAATGCAAACACCTCATGTAGCTGGGTTTGGTTTGTGATTTGTAACCTGGTTCTAGGAGACTGTAACAAACTCAGTGTAGCTGCTGAGTGTCCCTGCCCTGACACATTTGTCATTTCCGGAGCAGAGGACAGCTAAGGAGCTGGCAGCAACAAGCAGTGTTGGAAGCGAGGTACAGGGAGAGAGGCCACAGCCACGCAAAAAAGACCAGAACACTGCATTTAAATCTCCCTGCAGTCCCCTGACAGTGTCTGCAGGATGAACTCATCCTTCTGTTGTCCAAATTACTCAGCAGGAAAGTCACACCTGGTATCAAGGTACTCAAACGTCTGTGCTGTGACAGGAGGGTGGCTGAATCTTCTCTTCAGAAGAGTAAACAGTCTGCAGGTAAAGGAACTGCAGCAGAGGGGACCTTCTCATTCCCCTCTATGCTATGAAGGATTTCATGGAACCTCTGCAATTCTCTGTGTGGTTAGACTGCATGGTAACAACATAAACAAACCCAGAGGACTTTAACAGAATAAAACTGCATGTATTCACCTGGTCCCTTTGCTTTCTTAGACAGTATTCGTCCCAGACGAAATACAACAGCACGCTCATATTCTCTGACAACCTAGGAAAATATTTTAAATTTAGAATTTTACAACTAATTCTATTCTCACTCCCTGGTCCTTTAATCCTTGGCACCCATATTAAATGTGAAGAAAGTACAAATAATATAGGAAGCAACAAAGCTGCAAATCACTTTTTTTACATCTTCTACTTAACTCATGATTTGCTGAAAAAACTCGGCCCCTGCCCTTGGAAACAGGTTACAAAACAGATAACACATGAAAGAACTAGCACTGATCTAAAAGGGATACCCCAGAGCTCTCTCAACATCATCACCACACTCAGAGGAGTTGTGGGCAAAGGGGGTCTCACCTTGGATAATCTAAACTACTTCACTTAGTGCACCATGACAACTGAAGGCCCAGCATTCAACTGGTGTTTAACTGGAAGTTCAACTGGTGATGGAAGTTGAGACTGGAAGAAACTAAGCGAGGAGATTGTGGCGATACAGAACATTTCTGAAAGAATCTGTGTGGATCTCATTTCCAGAGCACATCTGTGCCACAAGCCCTTATGATTCCCAAAACGTGAATGTGAGGTACCTTATCTTAACCAAATCAGTAAAAAAGTAACAGCAGTGATAATAGAACATTCTTTATGTGCCTCAGATCCTGCTGGCTTACCTTAACACATGCCCAGATGGAAATAGGAAAGCTAATAAGCACCAGGAGGAATGAAAGGGAAACCAGGATCCAGCCACAGACACCAATTCCTTCCTGCCTGTCAGCTATGACAAATATAAAGAAGAAGAGCAATGAATGCAAAACTTCAGGAGTTATCCCAGGGATTTCCACCTATCCCAGTGCAATCATAAGGGACTGCAAAGTCCACAGAGACTCACTCCCTCCCTCCCATCATTCAAAGAAAGCCATAAAAGACCTGACCAAATACACAACCTTATGGCCCTTCTGATCAGAAGGCTAAAATAGGTTCAGAAAACACATTTGGCAACAGGAAAGAAAGAGGAAAAATGAAAGATATTACCAAAGCTGGGGGCTGTGAAGGAGAAATAAATCATTGGGTAGAGTATCCATGTGTATGAATCTGTCAGTGTCCCATGGCTGGGGCAAAAGATTTGGTTTGTGTGAAACAGGTAACAAGGTAAATGGGGGGAACTCCTGCCTTCTATAGATTAACATTTTGAGGAATACTGATGGACCAGTCCATCCACTGGACCATAAACTTCAAAATTAGTGCTTGTGAAAATGCATGCCTATGCATTTTAAGCATGTCTCAGTGCATTCAGCTCATTTCATCCCAAAATTTTATTCTAATGAAATAAAAAAAAAATAAATAAAACTGATTTTACTATTTTAGTGCCTGAAGGGAAGGCAGTAGTAAGGTAAGTTATTTCAAAGGTGTAGGGCAGCACTGGGAATTTCTCACATGAAATAAAATTCACATGCAGACAGAAACTGATAAATAGGAAGCAATTCAATTTACACCGTGTGAGAAAAAAAAAGACTTGTCACCACAGTGAAACAGCATGAGGCTCCCTGATCTGTAAGGCACAAGCTGACAGACCAGCAGAGCAGGACTGACAGGTTTGTCAGAACATTCCCAGCAACCCAGGGGAAGGAGGACACACAGCACAGCCCTCCTGAAGCCCCTGCCCCTCCTGGGTCCCTGCACCTGGCTGGGCTGTGCCTGCACACCTGGGTGTTATGTGCAGCCCTTTGCTGCTCACAGCTTTGCCCATCCTGCTTCTGAGGCCCCCGATGCAGATTTAATTACTCACATGTAAACGCATTTGCTTCCAAGGGGGCCTGGTTTCAGGACTCCCCGAGAGCTGGGCACAGAATTGGTGCACTGGGAGCCCAGCTTTCCTCCTCACCCTTCCCAAAACCCAGCAATTTTAAATCCCTGGCTGTTTCATGAGGTATCATCAGGCACTCCACAATCAGTGGTAAAATTGATTTGAGGAGCTTCCCTAAGCAAGTTACTGGGCAAACCTTAAGGCCATGCAGATAAAAACAGGATTTTTAGGATTTAGTGTGAAAACCTTTAACCCTTTCACTGCCGTCTGTTCTCCACACAGTGTACCTCGCATCACACTAGCTGTGTGTCAGGCTGCAACAGGTATATAAAGTAGCAGCAGTCAAGGGTCTTTTAATCAGTGGAAAGAGATCAAGGAAACTCATGGAATAGGCATAATTCATAATTCTTAATCTGAAACCCAGGGAAATTAATCATGTAGGGATGTTTTGTTCAGCAGAACTCAACACTTTTACTCTCTCTCTTCTTTTCACATAAATGACTAGCTTACAGAAAATATCTGAAGATTTTTTTCTCCAGTGACAAATTTGGTTATGAAGAACCTCCTCAAAAGGAGTTTTGGGTTGTAGCATCATCTACCATCATCCACCTGAGCCCTCTGCAACAATACCTGGTGGGAATGACACAGTCACAGACAGGGGGAACAGCTGGGAAAAAATGCCAGCACTCAGCAGATTTATATTCAAGCAGCTGAGAAGAGTTAGGGGTCAAGACACCAACCCTCACCACCATGGACAAAAAGCATGCATCCAAAACTTGACAAAGTGCAATTGAATCCTTCTCCACGAAAACTGTCCTAGAGAACCTGATGCCAGCTAATAATGTAGGTTCCAGTTAGAAAAGGAGAACATGAAAGTATGTCTTTGAATAAAACTCCTAGCTCCCCAAAACCACCAGATCTTCTCTGATTACCCCAAAGTTTCAAACCATTTAACCACACAACAAATAGAAGACCCTAGAAAAAAACAATAGTGAAGAACCAGTCACAACCCAATCTATCATGGACCTGGGTTTTCCATCCCTTTATATGGATTATAATAGTCATAACCACCAAAAAAACCTCACTTGGGTCCTTAGTC
Source organism: Edolisoma coerulescens (assembly GCA_013397115.1). Lineage (NCBI taxonomy): Eukaryota > Metazoa > Chordata > Aves > Passeriformes > Campephagidae > Edolisoma > Edolisoma coerulescens. Next base: position 1,058,766 of record VWZW01005592.1, read on the forward strand.
CAGAGCAAACCAGGAGCTGCAATGCACCAAAAAATGTGAGAGCTCATCACTCAGCAGTCATGGAAAAGCTCCAGGAGGCTGGAATAAGATTCACTTCATTTTTTCTTAATACACTCATTAGGGTACTTCATGAACACATTTGATAAACAAACTCATGATGTGGGTTTCACAGTTGGAAAGCAAATGAAAAACTCAGTGTGGGCAAAAATCTCCCAAGTCTCCTACAACAAAAAGATGGAATAGACTGAGCGTCTTTAACCACCATGTACCTTCCTGCTTTCTACTAGGGCCTGAAAAATTCTTCTGTCTTCCCTAACTAGATCCTATTTTCCTCTTTCCAGCCTATCCCTCCATACAGAAATGTATCAATTGCTGAATCAGTCTTTTTCATCCATGGGGTCATGTTGGCAGAAGGTAGATGCTGATGCATGCTGGCAGAGCAGCATGAGGCACTTTGCTCTGTCACCCACAGTGGCAGATTCTGAGTTTTCATCTGCAGTCTATGTCGGACATCAAATGTAGATCAAATGTACTTTTTTTGTTTGGTAAGTTCTGCTCCTTTTTAATATTATTGAGAAAAAACCCAGTCACACACACAAAACAAGGCTCACCAATTAGATGCTCTGTGTTCATTTCCTTGGGTCTCTCTCTCTGGGAATCCATCCCCTTAGAGGGAAGCTCTGAGCCCCTTATAGATGAGACAGCAGCGTACCTTGAAACTGCAGTGCTTGTGCAAAATGCTGAAGAGGGAGGCAGGATGAGAGAAGGAGAAATCCCCTGTACGAGTCTTCCGGGAATTAGTTACCCTGGTGAGGACAGGATGCTTACAAACACAAAGTCTTGTGTCTCTGATGTAACTTGATGGTATTCTGTGGCTGTCCTCTGTCTGGGGTGCACTTGGCCCCGCTGGTCTTAGACCCCACAAAATACAAGCTGGAAATAATTTCCATGAATCTGTCACCAGAGATAAAAAAAAGCCACGAATAAGACAGGAAGAGAAGATAAAGAGAAAACAACTCCTGTGAGGAGCAGCTGAAGTATGGCCTGAAGAAAATGAGGCTCAGGGGAGACCTTAACACTCTACACCTGCCTGAAAGGAGGTTGTAGCAAAGTGAGGATTGGTCTCCTCTATCAAGAAACAAGCGATAGCATAAGAATAAATGGCCTCAAGTTGTGCCAGGGGAGGTTTTGTTAGATATTAGAAAAAACTTACTTCACCAAAAGAGTTGTCAGACACTGGAACAGGCTACCCAGAGAAGTGGTAGAGTCCCCCTCCCTGGTGGTATTTAAAGAACATGTAGATGTGGCACTTAAGGATGTGGTTTAGTGGTGGACGTGGCAGTGCTGGGTTAATGGTTGGACTCGATCTTAAGAGGTTTTTCCAACCTATGATGCTATAAAGCCAGAAGGTAGAGATTGAGTACTGCTCCTCTGCTGTTTTGGGGCTCAGTTACTGTCCAGATCTAAAAACACCAGCATAATAAATAAGCAAACCTCCAGGCGAGGTCTCCAAGCTCTGTAGAATAGCTCACCACACCCTCCTTCATACTGTCCATCAATATAGGCTGAGCCCTGTTCAGCTGGATAACCTCAAAACCACAGCAGAACATTTCAGCTCCTGAGTCTTAAAATTGTCCCCCAAACAAGATTATTTTTCATAAAATATTTTGACAATCAAACTAAGCACAGCATTTCAGACTAAGCCATTTCTGAAGGCTGCAGCAGCAGAGGGCAACCCTCTCAAAGGACAAGGCTGTTGCTTGTTATTTGAATAAAATATGAGAGGTGTTTTTTTCATATGTAATTTATGAGTTTGACATACAGCTGCATTAATTACAGGGCTGTTTTCTGTGGGCATCTGTTATCTAGAATATCTCTGAAGATCTGGCTCCAGCTTCATTTCGCCCAAGTCTTCCTCCGTGCCAGTAATCACACTGGCCCCAGATGGGCCATTCAGAGCTGATTGTTCCCCAGAGAATCCTTTTTCAGTCTCACAGAGAGGAAACTACTACCCTGAACTGACATTTTAAATCCCACTGAAAGCCATAAGCATAGCTTGAAAAATCAGAATTGACATGCTTATTGCAATATGCTCCCAAATGTGTGACAATATTCATTTTAAGCCATTTGTAGGATTTTCCTCATTATTTGACTTCTGTACACTGAGCTGATCAAACCCCTTCAGGAGAGATGCTTACTAGCAGGGTAGCAAGCATGAACAGTGACAAGAGAAATGAGGTTTAATTATTTCAGAAGCAAAAGCATAATATGAAAACTATCCCAACAATTTTTTTCACTTTAGAGCAAAAAACAATTATTGAAAATAGCTTAACTCTGAGCAATTTGAATGCCACAATTTACACAGCTGTTTATGCCACCAGATAAATGAGCAACACATACTAAAAGATAACAGACGTAATTGCTCCCTGTTTATTGACAACTCCCTGAGGTGACTGTAAATATAGGTGAGTAAAGCAGATGGTGTTTTTCGTTTGTGTTCAGGAACATCACAATATTAGTTTTTCCATTTTAACTTCAGCTGCACTTTAATTCCCTTTTCAAAATTTTGAAATCAAAGTCAGGGCAATCTTAACGCTTTCTCCTTGGGGCTATACTGGGGCACGTGGATAACTCATGTCCCAGAGTACTACAGAACACTCAAGAGAATAAAACACAAGAGCTCTGGGGCAAAGCAGTTCACAAGCTGCAAGTTCACTGGTGCTGAAGAGCCTGGTGCACGCCTCTGACGCAGGGCACAGCCACAAAGACTGAGTTCAAAGCTGCTTCAGCAGGACTTACTGACTTAGAAGCAACATCAGATGACTGTGGTTTGGGCTGTTCACAGTTCAGCTATTTCTGCAGTTTTGTATTTGTGATACAGCTAAAGCCTTCAACTTCTATTCCAAAAGCAGTGTGAGGGCTCAGGTCAGGCATGATCAGGTGCATACCTGTAAGCCCATCATTCTCTAACGTTTCTTTGCACCAGCTGCTACATTTACAAATGGCACCAGTCCTTCACAGCATCTCTGCAACGCCCACTTGCTCCCACTTACCTCATCATCCACCTGTAGAGACTTAATCCACAGCCATTTCTAAACAGTGCCAATCCCAAAGGCATAAAAAAGAATCATCAGGCAGTCCCCACATGAGATTTGCAAACAAAGTCATAGGTTTGTCTTTTTCTGACCTTTTTAGGCCCATACTACTTTCCTTCCCACACTCTGGGCTTTGGCCAGTCGCCTACAGATTTCTCAGCTTAGTCCTTTCCTGGCCCTGCGTTCTGCCTACTAGCTTCAGGCTCAGCATTCCTTTTGCCCAGGTCAAAATTAAGAATACAGGACAGGATGGAGAGCAGATTAACAGTACTGTCCTGTTGCTTGTAGGAACATCCCCATATGCTGCTCCTCCTCATGAAAATGGCATCAGCTTTCAAAAGCTGAAGATCTGAAAAGGACAGAAAGCCCCCCTTTGGCTCCTAGAGCATGAGTAAATATGAGAGAGTCAAAGGTATTGCTCCTCTCTCAATACAGAAAGGAAGGCTATTCACAAGAAAGTCAGAACATTCATACCATGACAAGTTTCCTTTCAGGCCCATCCGAACTCACAACACTCATTTGCAAACCAGAGGAAAAGGACAGAAACTTACTCTGTTTCTCTCCTGTTCACTGCAGATGTAATTAAAGCACTTGAAAGCAAACACTGAAACTTGTGTTCGCAAACACAATCCTGGTATGTTCTTAGTTGTTGCAAAAAAGATTTTATTTCAAGGAACACTTCACAACACCTTATCTTTGCAGTCTGTCAATACACATGAAATAGAGCAGTAATAGGCAACTTGAACAGTGATAAAAATCATAGCTAGTCCAGAATTAAAGTCATACAGCAAAAGCCCTTTCCCGGCACAGGCTCAGTTTAAGGTGGTTTGCCTCAAGAGCAGATGTTTCCTTGGCTGTCTAAAAATGGTGTTCAAGTAAGCATGAAAGAGCTCAGGACAAATCGCTCCCTTCAGAAATTCCAAGGCTGGGTCACAGCAGTTTGCTGCAATGCAGAACACAGACTTTATTCCTGAAGAGGAAAAACATTGATAAAAACAATTTTACATTAGGAGAAATGTTTTAAAAACTGAATTTTAATCCTAACCACTGGAGAGTTCCATTTACAAAATCCTGCTCAATTTGGTTCAGTAAGAACCTAAGAGCCCACTCCAGACATAAGAACTTCCCAGTTGAACACCTCTTAACCCATTCGCTTGACTAACACTGATGGGAGCATCAAATACTCTTCTCTGGTAAAGTGGCTGGACACCACCCAGTAACTACACTACTTCAGGAGAAAAACATTTAATATATTGGATTTCACTACTTCTCACCTGTTTTCATTTGGAGAAACAAGACTTGAGTCTCTTCAGCATCTCTGAGTTGTCCAATGCTCAGACAGGAACCCCCATACCCCATGGCCATTCAACAGATATTTTGAGAAAGAGAGGCACAAAGTGCTTACTTTCTGACAGAACAATACTACCTTGCTTTTGACTACAGGGTGATGTGAATTAGTTCAAACTTTGATTGCTTGATGGGGAAACTACGATTAAAACAGGATGTCAAACTCAGCACCTCAGTAAGGCTACAAAACGCTTACTGACTTGGAATTACTTTACATTCACATCTAGGGAAGAAAAGCCAATTTGCAAAAGCCAATTTGCTCTTCATAAGATACCTATATATTTATTTTCTCCAATTGATCTACAAATCTATAAAGAACAAGTCAGGGAAAAAATGAGAAGAAGAGTAAAATGAAAGATGGTAGAGATCTCTTCCACAGATTTCTTAAGTCAATATATAAGGCACCAATTTTAAGAGCAGTTCAGAGCTCTATCAGAATTTAACAGGTTTCACAAAATAAAAAAATGTAAGAACACATTTTTTTTCTTTAGCTTTAATGTAATATGTAAGTTTGATTATTAAAATGTCAAAGAATTTAAATTTTTCATCTAAAAAATTAATAGGATATTTCTAATGTCACTCTTCAGAAAGTCAATTTTATAATTCTGGACAAAATTCTGCATCATAAAGAAACAGCATAAGCAAGATCAAGCAGTAGAAGTATCTTAGTAAAAACAAGTTTATTCATTTGTATTTTAGGTAAATATGCAAATAGTCAGCAAAGCCTTTTTGCCATGACTGTAAACTTTTTATTTAAAAAAATTATGTTAAAAACCAATACAGTAATTTCCATTAACGTTCTAAAAAAGTTTGTTCACATCTTGAAAGAAAATACATTAGCAACATCTCCCAGCAGAATCAATCTTTAAAAAAGTAAAACTCTAGGTGCAGAACATTTCTACAGTGTAGTATCCTCTACATTTTAATTTAATCACATGATTGAATATCATTCATCTCTGTTGTCTTTAGACCATGATCAAGAGCATATCTTAAACAGACGATATTCAATGATGTGTTACACATTGCCACAGGTACTAACATTATTAGAAGAGTGCACAACTCAGTTTCACTAACAAAGCAAGACCTTTCTATATGCTGCATCGTAACAGTTAATTTAGCTATATGCCTTTAAAATCATGTACGTTTTCCAAGGAAAAATACTAAAAATATCCATGGTCCAAATTCTGCTCCCACTTATATTCACAGGATAACATAAGCACCATCAAGTTGTAGTTTATAGCTGAAAAGCATTTAGAGAACCAGTTTGTTTGTGAGTATAAGGGAGAGAAGAACTTGCCCCATGTCTGTAAACATTCACATAAGTCTGCAGTCAAAAGTGCCAGATAGGCAGCCTATCCGCAGTACAATTATTTCATTCCGAGGGGTGCTGGGGGCAAGGAGAATATTATGGAACGTTATTTTAGAGGCAAGTTAAAACATTTTTATGTACTTTGGAAAGACATATTCTCAGCTAGCTAAACCATACTCCAGTAAAACATAATCCACCTCTACCCAAATACAGTACAGCATCATTTCCTAGCTTTCTCGTTCAGACAAAGGAGTACTCAATTCAGCAGCAAGCCCATGACAATATTTCAAAGCATAAGAAAACCCCCACACACCTCTGACCTACCCTCCCCTTAACATACTGCTGATGCTAACAGGAGATCCTCATACATAGGAAGAAAACATCTGAAAAACCATAAACTGACCTTGGTTTGTGCACACACAAGAAGTGTGCTTCTAGACAAAAGGTCGTCTACAGCTTTAATTGTCTAGTTTCAGTCTAGATCTCAGTCTATATTAACCACATATACCATACAAAACATAACAGAAGGATAGGTGCTTATACACACTATTAAGTATACTTGGTCTCCCTATCCAGTTTGACAGTCAATTGCCCTATTTACACAAACATCTGTTTGAATGTTCCTGATCCCATAAGACACCAAACACTGAACTCTTAAAATTAAAGGAGAGTCAGGGATGCTCAGCAATTCACAGGATCAGACCCTGAATCAAATTGAATGCAACCACAAATTAAGTTTGACATCTGAGACAGCCTCCTGGAAACATTTTACCCTCATGTTTTCCCTTTCTTTCCCCAACTCAGACCATGCTCCCACTATTGCAGAGACAGCCTTCAAAGTGAATAGGATCAGGCTCTGTCAAGCAAACCCTGCGGTCTTTAGAAATGCCTGGTATTTACTGCCAACCACTCTGGGGCAGACTTGTCTGCAATGAAAATGGTGTTCCTGGTGTTGATGGATAGTTAGCAAAACCTTCAGGCTGAGCTGTATAGTTCTCCAGAGCAGAAGCAGAATGCGCCTTTAAGGAAGATAAGAAGTTAGGAAACAGCACTGATAAAAACAAGGAAACAAAAATCTAAATTAAGCAAAATTTCAGCCACATTACCAGTCCTACTCAAGCCAAAACAAATGGATTATAATCTGAAGCGTGCAAAGAATAGAGATGAGCAATACATCTATACACAGATGTTAAACTGTAGTGCAGCTATTGCTCTGAAATACCAGAGAATGAAGAAAGCAGTTGGATTAAGGGGGAAAATAAAGAAGTGTTAATGGCATTTACTTTCCAGTGGAGTAAGCACCAGCTGATTTGGAAGGCATAGCTTAATCTGAAATTGTAGTATTTTAGTGCCTTTGAACTTCCCTTCTCTTCATTGCTCAAGAAAGTAATTTTAGTGACCGGATCTTATAAATTAAGAAAAATTGTATTCCCTCAATGCAATCTGCATACATTTCTACAGAACAAATAGATTCCTGAGCTGCAAAAGCACTATGGCCTAGATGAAGTAACTTGCTTCTTCCAATCCCCTGATATTCAAAAGACATCTGACAATATGCTGCACTCTGAACAGTACTTAGACACATGCTCCATTTCAACAACTGATGTGTCACAGAAGAAAGAAAACATTAATTCAAGACACTCAGCTCTCTCTTTTAGTATTTTGTAGAGATTTAACACAAACCCAGCATGAAAATTTATTTGCACTACCTTTTCTTTTACTTCTCCCCATTTAACAAGGAGTTTTAGATAAGGTTTTAATCTCATTTACGAAGCATTGCACACTGGCCTTGAGTAAGAAGATAATACAAGCTGGTTTTTATCATCATCCTTATAATCAGTTCTCACACAGGCTAGGGGTTTTAGTCATTAACTGACTTAAACTAATCCCAAGGAGTCAACAGGCAAGTAGATGCTCAAGAGATCACTGGAAGCAGAACAGTATTAACAAACAGGCACGTTACCTGTAGTAGTGCTGACTGTGCAGCTGCACTGTGCTGCAGTTCCTGTAAGGAAGATTGTGCGGCACTTTGGGGAAAGCCAGGAATACCAGGGAGAGATAAAAGACCAGGAAAAACTGCATTTCCTGGTGTCTGTAGTCCAGAAGTCAACCTGAAAGAATGTCAAAATGAGGCTATTATTAGGAACATCTGCACCATGTTTTATTTTGTTTCCCTCTCTATAAGCTTATGTCTATATATATTACAAAAGCACTTCTTTTTCTAAATCTCATAAATGCCAGAATTTCTAAACCGAAGTCCAGTCTTTACCCACCTAAAAATTATTCATACATACACAAGGTTGTCTGGAACACACCAAAGGGGACTCAGTATTTCTGTTTTCTGTAAACTGTGCCTACAGTTTGCACACAAAAAAAACTTTACAGACAAGAATTTATGCTGAGTACTTCCTTAAAACATCTAAGATATTGTCTGCTATTACCTGTATGTGTTAATGGATGCCCACGTGGAATCCATTCTTGTAAAAGCCTAGGAGGTGCCAAGTATCCTCGTCTCGGAAATAAAATCACTGAGCACCTCACTGGATTAGACTGTTGTAACAGGGACTATTGAGGCCAACCTATTTAGTCACTACCCTATCAGCTTCTAAAGACAAGTGGAAATCTAGTAGTGAACTAACTTTAAAAGTTATCTGAAATTAGTAACTACAAGTGAAAACGCTGTCTACACACCTAAAAAGTAAAATCAGTGTTTTGCTCAAGAGAAAAAGAAACAGTTCTGACCTCCTTCAGAAACAGTAACATACCCAGCCTGCGCAACAAGTGCAGAGTTGAAGTTTGAGCTAAAGGCCGAGGCAAACCCTGGCAGGACCGGAGCTGGAGATGGGGCTGTGGCAGCTGCCGGCAACGGTGCAACTGCTGCTACTGCAGAAGATGCCTGGAGGCCAGGGAAAGAAGGGAGAGCAGGAGTGACAGAGGGTGTGTTAGAGACAGGAAAACCAGGGAAGGATGGGTTTGATGATCCCAGAGGTCCCTGGGCAACAGAAAAAAGGGAAGGGACAGCATTGGACAAGTTAAGCGAGAAGGGTGGAGCGGAGACTGTTGCGGAGGCGGCGAGTCCTGAGAGTACGGCGGCGGTGGAACTCACATGGGGGGCGGACACGGCTGAAGCCGTTGTAGCTGGAGCGGCCAACAGAGACCCTGGGAGAGTGACGGGCGGGGTCAGTGCTGGGTTACCAGTAAAAGCAAAGTTACTGGTTAGAGACGTGAAAGGAGGGAGTCCATTGAACACAGGGGCAAGGGGAGCAGAGGAGCCATGTGGGGTTAGGGAAATGGAAGCCAGAGAACTGGAGTTGTTCAGAGGAGCACTCAAAGAGGAGAGCCCTGACAGCGCTGGATTCAGGGAACTGGGTAAGCTGACTGGCACTGAAGCTGCTGAGGTGTAAGCACGTCCGAGCCCTGACAGTCCTAGAGTGCCATGAGAAGGGCTGGCTGAATGAGAAGGACCTTTGAAGGCTGACAGGGTAGGACTCATGGGTTCTGTTTTGACCAGAACTGGGACACTTGTGGCAGCAGGGGCTGATGAGAGCTGCTGGTCAGGATTAGGAGGACTTGTGCCATGCAAGAGGGAGGCTGATGAGCCACAGTTGACTGGCATAATTGATGGCGAAGTGGTTAAAGGTGACTGTGCTGGCAATGTTGGAGGAGTGGAACTAGAATTGGCTACAGATGGGGATGGAAGACCTGGAAAAATAGCCAGCCCAGGTGTGGAGGAACGCTGTGGGTTGGGGGTGGCTGATGGAGTGTAACATTTGTTGACAGAGGAAGGGGGAGGGTCAGAGCTTTGATTAGCAAGAGCAGATAAAGAAGCAAGCTCACTTGTCACAGCAGAAGGTAAAGCAGATGAATTGATTAATGAAGTGTCATTTGATGTCAGAAATCCCTTTAAGACAGACAAAATTGGGTTAGGCAAGCTTAGTGAGCCAGGAAGGGTAGTGGCAGGAGAATTAGCAATTGTAGATGGAACAGGACTAGAAATCCCCTGGGCATTGGGTGGCAAGGACAAAGGGAGGCCAGCAAAAACTGATGACAATGGAGCAGGATTATTAGCAGAAGCAACTGAAGAGGTTGCAGAGAACGGGAGGCCAGCAAATGGTGTAGCAGCAGATGCGAAAGCTTCAGTAGGCGCAGGTGTGGCACATGGAGTGGAAGAACCTTGCGGAGCGGGCATAGCAGTGGGGATAGAAGCCAGCCCAGAAAAAACTGCTGGGACAGGGGTAGAGGTTGCACTGTGAACAGATGTGACAGGAACACCAGGCAATGAAAGGGATTTGATGACAGTAGGGGTTGGGGTGGATGGCTGAGATGTATGGATGGAAGAGGAGACCTGTCCTGGGAAAACAGGAAGGACAGGGGTAGACATGTTCATCCCAGAGATGAGTGGAGTTGCAGGTGCTAATGGATGGCTTATTGCCTTGACAGGTGATGGGGTAGGGACTGGAGTAGCAGCAGGTGTTGAAGGATTAGAACCATGAGGAGTAAAGAGCTGATTCGCTTGTGCAGAGAAAGCTGCAAAGAAACAAAACCAGTAAGAATACTTGAAACTGTCAGAAATGTTTGAAATTAACACAAAAACATTTTATACAGCATTTCAAAATATGATACACAGGCAATAGCTACCACACAATGTCTACATATAAACAATGAACAGCGGGGCCTTTGAAAACAAACCAAAAATGTACACACAAACACATCACACAAATCGTACACCATGTGGGCTAACTCCTTTATAAAACACTCTGTGACATCTGCTACCTCTTCATGATCTCATGCAAAACAGTTAGAAACTCAAATACACTCTGTAACAACATCTAAGTGATACAGGTGAACACCCTCCCTCTGGTCCCTAACATTCGGCAGTACCCAAACCAGACCTAATATTCCATCAGCATCAGATCACCTGGGCTCCTCTGCATCCATTCTCACTGAAGGCCAGAATTTCCTTCAGAACCAGTTAATTCAATGTATCATGATTTCAGAGAAGTTTAGTCAACAACTGAAGAAAGCTGATTTCAGGTGCTGGCAGTTTTCTTTCCTTCAAAATCAGGTCATTCTCTTCTCTGTGCTTCAGATTTTGATTCTAAGAAGGTACACTTTTAAATTCATGTATCACACTACAGCATTACACTAACATTGGCACTTGACTTTATCAACAAGTATTTCTAGGAGTCTTTGGTCAGGTGTCTGTAATAAAGGCAAGCACCTGCCACTGAAAGTATCAGCTTGTGTCAATCCTACAAAGTAAGTTAAAGACATCAGTCAAGCTGCAGGAAAACAGGCAGGCACACTGCGAATGGGGAGGTGGAGATTAATGGAAAGGAGCTGCATTTATGAACACGGGCATGTCAAGAATGTCAATATGCCTGCCTCTAGTTTCCTGTGGAACATGAATACGTTAATAAATCATTCCTCTCAAACAACCCTTCTGCTTTATTTTACTTTTGGAATAATCTGTTCAACTGTAAGCAAGACACTGATCCAACCAATCAAACTCATCACCCATAACTCTCTAACAGCCTAAATGTCTCTCTGGCCTGAATTCTACACATAATTCTACACACAAATCCAAAAAAATAATCTTTAAAATCTTGGACCTAAGTTGATACGACAAACTCCCATTTTGTGTATGTTGAAACTCTAAAACTAGCAAGTCTGCAAACAAACTATTTCCTTTGACATACTCTTTTCAAAAAAACCCAGGCTGCCCAGCTCTGGATTCTGTTCTTTTCTCCCTCTGTTTCCAAGCTGAAGACTCTCCTAAAGATCACAGTTATTTAATCCTGACAGCCAAGATAATCACCAATGAAATACAGCTGCATAGAACCCAGAGTTGTTACTGAATTTGTGTTCCTAAGAGAATATTTCATTCATTACACTGTATTCATTTAGCTGTATTAACTACTTCATAAAATACATGCACACTTAGAGAGGGGTATATAAGAATGAAGTGATTCTTCGAAACATTTCTGTAGAACCATCCCTGGACATAGAGGAGGATAACTTTTTTTTGGCCCCTAGGAATATTTATAGTAGGTAAGCTCATCACAGTCATTTTAGCTATTTGCAGTACTTGTTAATATGCCTGACTCAATAGCCAGCAAATTCTCGGTTTGGATTTGTCAAATCTAACAAAGTATTATCAAAGCCTTTTTATAAGCAGTTCCTAATGGGATTTATTATTATGCTTTGTACTAAGCGTACAAAGCACCACACAAACAAAAACAATAAAAAACGCACAACTGTCTTTGTAAAAAGAACAGGATCTTACAGGGTAAGACAAAAGTGCAGGTAGACATAGCTGGATATAACACTCCGGGATAAAACATTCAAAGATATCTAAATCTCTCTTGTATTCCTACCTTCTTATTGCAACTGATCTATGAAATTAAAATGTCAATGACTTTTCCAATAGATGTCCAGAGTTTTAAAAACCACAAAGATTTACTGAAGTATTTAAGTGCACGACATTGCAAAGGGTATTTTGATTTAGATTTTAACATGATTTCTCACATACTTACATAATGAGGAATACAAAAAACTTTGATAAGCTAACACAGAAGAATGAATTATAATGTTTCAATGCTTCTAAGTGACAAATGTCTGATGATTTTTTTCTCCACTCTCAAGAGATCCTATTCCACATACTTAGTGGCTACATACTTAGAAGCTTACAAAATCCCACTAAACAAGTTGTTAACATTTTCTGAACAAATAACAAAGATACAATCAACACAAAAATCCCCCTGTGGATTTGCAATTTACCTTGATTTTGGGAAGGTTTTGCCTGGCTGGAAAGGTCCTCATTTTCTAAACAGAGAACAGCAACTTGTTATTGAAAAGCAAATGAAACTCCAGCAGTGAATGATCCACTCCCAACAATGAACCAGGAAAAACAGCATGAATATTTTTAAAGATATGCATGCTTTACCTGATACCACTTGATTAGCAGTGTATGGTGGAGGAGCTGGTAAGCCCGGAGCTATGACATTGGCCATTGGAACTAAGCCAGCATTGTTGTAAGCACCTAAAACAACAAAGGCAATACACATCTCTGTTGTCAGAAGAATCTGTATCTGGATGAACCAGTATACATCTTCTGCTTTAAAAGAACATTTTCAAGAGTGTAAGACCTTCCTTCATCAAAAAGCTAGACCAGTTAATTATCCAGGCTGGATGTTGGCTTTTGCCAATGTCTGCCTGAATGGCATGCATTGTGATCCAGATTTTACTAATGGCAATTCTCTTAAGGAGAGCCTGACAAAGTCAGGTTTCAATTCCTTTCAGTTCCATTTTGCCTGAAAAAAATCAAAGGGGAGGAGTGATACAGAGTGTCTGCAGCATCACTGGTTCCTTTCCTACTAATTTAAAGGCTGTTGCAACTCCTTCTTCAACATTAAAGCTGGACAAACAAAGGAGCCAAACACAGATCAGTAACCATGACCCTTAGCGAGAAAATTCAGAGAAAACTGTCCCATCTTAAGTACTTAATCTAGTATTCTTCAATATTTCTTTAAATGTTAAGAAATTCAAGTGGGTTAGCAAAGCATTTTAATAGACAATTCTTACGGCAATTAATGTATTAAAAATACCTTTTTTCTTCCCTTATTTTTCTGAGCAACTCAAACTGTTGTACTGCTGTGATATATAGTTCTGATGACACACATCTGAATTTAAATTGCAGGAACACAAACACATTTCACAGTGGCCCTGAATTAATAGTTTAAAAGCGTAAGAACTTAGGATTTGTGGGAAATGGTAGCACTTCAACACTGAAAGTGCACTAATTTGTCATATACAACTCCTTTCTGATTTCACACTTTCACAGTAATTCCACCTGATGTTACAATTTCTTGCACAACTCTTGCCTGAAAATCAGGAAAGCAACTAAACAATCACTGTGTCACCCAGGAAGGAAATGTTCAAGAGGCAGCAAACAATGCATCATTCTGATCATTGACTGAGAACAATCCCATTCAATAGTTTCAGATCAGCACCTGCAATCTCATTAAACACACACACACACACATATAATTTCACCAGTTATGGGTTCTGCTGTCACAAGAGCTTTCTTTGAAAACATGTTGCAGGTTAATAAGGCCCTAAAACCTCAAAAACTCATTCATATCCTAAAACTGTACTAATACTTCTATCTGGCCACAGGCCAAATTTTGTGCTTTAAGATACTTTGGACAGGATATATTCAATATAAATTTGAGCTAGTCTGCAAGTTTCCTGTACAGTTTCTTGGGAACAAGTCATTTCCTGGGCATAAATAATCAATCAGTCTTGGTTTAGCCACTAGTAGTGCCCATTTTATTAAAATGGCTATAAAAAGACTTGCAGACATCAAGGTGATTAGATGACTCACCCTTCAGCTTGCTTGCTAAGAGTTCTGCTTTGCTTTCTTATCAACTACCTGAAAAACTCCCTGAAATCCCCAACATCAGTGAAAAGCAAGCATCCTAACCAGAGCACTCCTTGTTTTGCAGTACAGAATTTCAAGATTAGAAAAGGCTTTCAGCTGCCAGACCTGAATCTGACTACTTCAAGTATTGTAAGCTTTCTTCCAAAGAAAGGGCAATTGCCTTGCTCCCTTCCAAAAATGCCTGGAATCAAACAATTGATGCAGCAGAGCAAAGAGAGAGGAACTTATGAATAAAGGCTCAATCTTACCTAAGGCACAAGGTAAGAAAAGACCAATAGTCGGAAAAGGCAATCACTATTTCCCTTCTGAGACTGAAATCTACTTTTCTTTTAGGGAACTGTTTACTCTCCATTATGATGGAGAGAAGGTAAAGCTGAAGGCAACTGAGAAACAAATTACAGCCCTTCAGCAAGTTCCTACATAGCTCCACCCAATTCAGGGCTGTGGCTGACCATATCCCAGGTTTGGCTCTACAGCAACAAGTCAGACTTGCCAAGGCAAAGCCCAAACCCAGGTCAAACATTACAACAAAGCCAAAGCCCAAGTCTTGTCTAACATGCACAATGCCTCCCATAAATTAAATACTTTGTCATCAGAAAAGGATTGTGAATTTTTCTTATGGATATTGGAAAAAGAAGTCAATATATTCCTCTTTTTATCAACTCTGCTGTCATGACAAGAAAAGGTAGAAACCAGTACCCAGAGCATGCTTAGGGAGCAGAAGCCAATTTCAGAGACGACCATCGTCAGAGACACTGACACTTGACACATTACTTAAAAGGCAAGTGCATGAAACAATAGTATCAAGCTAGAACACACAGAAACCTTACTTGGTGCAATAGTTGCATGTGGCCGACATGGTGGGATGGGGTATGGAACTGGTTTGTGTGGATTGTACGTTGATGGAGCCTACATAAACAAAAAACAAATGGAAAAAGCAATAGTGAAAGCATCACCTAATGTTTCTCAGACATAAAGCTAACATTCAGATACTACTACAGACAGGCATTCTTCACTACAAATACAGGTGATACAAAATTTCTTCATCATATCCATAGTGACTGCAACTATTTCACTCTTTCGGAAAAGAGTGAAACAAACATCACTAGAATACCTTTGCATTTTAATATAAAACTGAGCACAGGAGGGAAAGGGAACTCCTTTCTGCCTTGCAGTTCTCACACTCTGCAGTCTTGGACTGACTTCTCATTTTAAAGGTTTAGCACATTTAAAACTAGCACATATTTCTGAAGGTACCTATACCTTTAAAATAATACAGGTTTGTGGGAAACATCTCGTAATAAAAGTAATAATAAAACATTTGGACAATACTTCAAAGTAATAACAGGTGCACTGAAAGTTTGTCCCACATGATTAAAAATTTTGAAATACACATCAGCTGTGTTGTCAAGAAACAAGAACCTCTAAAGCACTGCTGTAATTCAAGTTTCAAAGATGGAGGCATTTTCTGTGTTCATGTGAGAAATCCTCAGAGACGAGCTCATGATGGACTACTAAAAATGCTTTTAGCTTTCTCTTCTGCTACTGTAATTTAAATATTGTCTTCAAATGCATATACATTGTATCCAGTAGAGAATCCCCCCCCTCTACAGAAAAAAACTAGAGCTCATTTTCAAGTTAAATAAAAAAATACTAGGTCATATTCATTATAGAAGTTTAGCTTCAATTAAATTGCTGCTCTACAGTCTTCTTGCAACATAACAGCATTTTATAACAAAGCCCTGTTCAATTGGCTGCTCATTGTTTTGGGGTTTTTTAAAGTTTTGTTTATTTATTAATTTATTAGACATACTGGTTTGGATGGTCCAAGTATACGGGCTGCTATTCCCTTTCCTTCATTAGTACATTCTTCTGTGTCCTTTTTGATAGGGGTTCCCTGAAACAAAAGAAAATTAAGCCAAGCATTAATTTAGAAGTAAATCTTGCTATACAATTTCTGCCACAATTAATTTTTTTCCTGAACTACATCTGAGTTTTTGAATATTCTGCAAGTAACCATGTTTGTCAGGAAAAAAAACCAACCAACCAATTGTTTTAGGCTTGTAAAGTAATGAGTAAGAGCATTCCAATACCTTGGTTTGTAACACTGAGCCTTTGTAAAGAGAGGCATTTTAAACAGTCCATGTTGATGATGGAATTCTGCATTTTGACTTGTGGACGTGATAACATTAATTTCGCTGCCCCTTAAGTGTTCACAGGAAATGCTTAACGTGCTTGTTTAAGAGCCACACTAAGATTAGCAGTAGTATTGCAGTGACCATATTAGGTCACCTTATCAACACAACAGTAAGCCTCTTGACACCTCTCCTGATTCTGCCAAATACTGCTGGAGTTTACAATGTTTTCCTGATATGAACAATGTCTTATTTATGAAGTAATCTTGACCTGAAGCAGCATAGAAAGAATGGGCAAATAAAAATAATGCAAGTTCCCTCTAAATGTGGAATGGGGTAAAACAAACAAACAAACCAACCCAGCAAATGCATGTTGGTTTTGATTCCAGTCCTCCTTCCATGTACATGAATTCTGGGTTTGGTTATACTACAATGAATCTTAAATCAAGGGTTCATTTGTGAAAAGCGAAAACATAGGATTATGCTTACTGGAAAGATTCCATTTATGCGGCTTGGTTTGCCCTTGGGATAAGGATTGCCAGGAATCATGCCACAGGATGATATCATAGCATGAGGAGCCTTACAACCTGTTTTTGAAGCCTGCAAAATAATCAAGAAAGAACATTATTTGCTATCAAATTCAATGCTCTAAAGAAACTAGTTATTACTTCATGGCATTTAGACTGCATGAATCAACCTACATGGAACAACTGGAGTCTGTGTCTCAAGTCTTATTCCAAATAATCCAAATAGTGTCAACTTCTGCCAAAGTCCACCTCTACTTATACTGAACTTGGGCTTAAGACTTGGTGTTCTCTAAAACAAACACAAACTGTTTCCTCCAGCACCGGTTGCAATTCTGTGCCCCTTTTTCCTTATGTTCCTAATGCCTGACAGAAACTTCCCCTTTTGTTTCACACATATTACACAGCTCTTATCTTTTTGCAGCTGCTTGTTTCAGCTTGTCTCCTACCAGTAGTTCCCAGAAGTCCTCATGCTAAGTCCTGGCCCCTCAATGACCATAAGGATGCAAACAGAATCCTAACAGAACCAAGGATATTAGTTTATCTTGATTACCTGTTCGAGAATTCTTCTGCATCTTTTCTTCTCTGACATATTAATTCTGAACAGATCTTCAATAAGGCGGTAATTCTGAGCATCAACAATGTTGCTGTAAAGATATTGAGAGACAATTACTGCCATTCCATTTGCATAAACAGAAAAAATGCATCACTGAAAAGTGACCCACACTTAGCCACTACCCAACAGTACATTCAAAAAACATAATTAGTTCAAATTATAATATTACTACTGAAGTAAAAATCCCAGGCTTAAATATCGTAAACTTTTCCTAATATCCAGTCCAAACTTACTCTCTTTCAGTGTGAAGCCTTTCCCCTTGTCCTGTCACTACACTCCAGCTGTCTTTAATGGCTCCCTTCAGGTACTGGAAGGCTGCAATTAGGTCACCCCAACTCGTTCCAGGCTCAACAAACCCAATTCTCTCAGCCTTATGCCTACTTCTACAATGTCTGCTTCTAATTATTCTTTTAAACAGCCCCACCGGTAATGGATTTGTGCTTTACCTTAACCAGGCACAGTGCTTCCTTCTAGGAGTATCTAAAGTTTTATATCCTTAAACATGAGCTAAACAAGTGTAAGTTAAGGAAAAACAGCACAAGAGATACTTACGAAGCTAAGATTTCAAGGGCAATAAGTTTATCTTTACTGAATGTGAAACAGTTGAGAATATTAACCATTTTTGATGCTGGAACTGCCACTATTTTCTGATAAGAAAGAAAGAAAAAGTTTGTATAAAATAAAGCAGTACAACTATTTTAAACTCATCAGTAACAGCTTCATATTGTGTATTTCAGTAAACTTTTAATAGCCTCTCCCTCCCATTGGGAAGGAGGCTCTACAGGCTAAATTACGAACAAGCAGCTCCAAAAAGCACTCACCCAAAGCAAAGAAATCAGGACAGTTAACAGTAGTTACAAAAGGTTGCATCTATTCCTGAGATACACAGGTAAGTAAAAGTCACTTTAGTCAGAAAAGATACTCCAATTAGAAATATGAAGTTTCATAGCTTGAAACCACTGAAGAAGGAGATGAAGAAGAAACTTCGAAGATTTCAAAGGGTAGATTGACTCATCAGTTGAAAAGTAGGTGTCATAAAATTAAAATGACATTAAGAGAGCAAATTTATTCCAAAAGATTATGTCACAAGAACTTACATGTTGTAAAGCCTTTATTGCCTTGAGCTGTGGTTCTGCCCAGGAGAAGTATCTCAGTAATTCAACAACCTGCAACAGTAAGGCCTTCAATTAGTCTTTTAGATATATTAAAAATGTATGCTAACAGCCTCAACATGACCTTTCCACTTTTGTAGCACAGTGGTATATTGCTAAAAAATATCTGTATGTCTGTGATGTTTGATTGTCGGTGCCTACCAGCATCTAACCTTCTTTTTATTTCTAAGTAGGCACCTAAAATTCTATTTTATGAGATGAAGATTTTCTATGGAAATATTTCAAATACTTACTGTTCTACATATATTTGCATATATGCATAACAACGCCACTGTATTAGAATAAGTAAAAAAAAAAAAAATCAAGTATCTCTGAAAAAGCTTATCAACAATCAGTATCCCAAACAGCATATTCCCAAATATACACCAAAAAGAGCCAGCAGGAAAAGAAACAGGAAAAAGAAAATCTATGTATTACAATATTATACATTATTACTACATCTCTATTTAAACAATACATGAAAAATAATCCTAAATTCCATTACGATAAATTTACACCATTTTCCCGACACAATAAGAATGAAAATGTAGTGATTTTCATGACAAAGCACTTGGAACTCTTTTTAATAGTGTCATGCTGACATAATAATAAGGAATTAAATCTCCTCAGTTAATAAATATGAAAAGCTAATATGATCAGCCTCAGTGTGACTGGAGACAATCTGTTTGTATTACTAAATACACAAAAACAATAGCTCCCATTAAACCCATGACAGTGTTGACTTTACCTGTTCACTGGAAAAGTATCCATGAACATATTCAATAGCTTTTAATTTGTACTCAGTCAATACAGCCTAAAAGATATAGAAAAAAAAAGATGCATAATTAGTAACTCAAAAATTATAGCACAACCATCTGCTAACCTATTAATCTAAAATCTGCCCCTACAAAATGACTCAATTAGACTGCAGCACCTCAAAGTAACAGTATATTCCTTAGGTAGCTGAGAACAGTAAAAAGCAGGAAGATGTGATTTAATTCTTCTGTATAAAAAATACTCTTTTTTTAATCTACATGATTTTGCTTTTTTGTTGTTGCTTATAACTGAGAGAACATCATCACTCTCTTTTTGCTCCAATGATTTACATCAACTTTAAGTTAAACAAGATAATACAGTTGATTATTCAGGCAACCTCTTTGTATGGCCCCTGTAAACTAAGTAGCAAAGTATTTTACTTCAGTGAATTTATGAAGAAATTTGATAATGAGTCTATACACACAGAATTAAATATATAACAAAGCTTGCACCAGAGATGGATACAGTCTTATCATTATCCTTACACGTTTCAAATTTTAACATGCAGTCATACAAAACAAACAAAGTACAGTACTTCAATGCAGCACTGTCCTTTTGACTTTGTGGCAAGACAGTTTTGTTGATAACCACGTGAGCTGTCTTAACAGCCAGGATGTCTTCCCTCTCCTGTACCCAGCTCTCTGTGACAGGTACAAGATGTAAAGAAGACAGCTAACAGCTGAATTCCTGCCCCAAGCTGCTGAAAACACCTTTCTTCCACAGTTTCCAAGTGCTAGATCTATGTTATGCTAGATCTTCTGTATTTTCAAACCACCTCTAATGCTAGATCTTCTGTATTTTCAAACCACCTTTAGCTTTACCCACACACACACTTCTATCTTTCTCCCAACAGCCCTAAAATATACCCTCACCCCTTGCTTTTTTATTCCTGTCCCTCCACACAGACACGAAGGTCTCCAGCACTGCAGTGTGACTGTGAGTAGCACAGGTGCACAGAAATCCACTTAGACACTGTTTGAGGCAACCCTCTTCCTTTCTGTACCTCATTAAGAGACAGACACACTCTAGTCACAGGGGAGAAAGAATTTCTCCCTTCATGCTCATCTTTTCTTCGGTCTTTTCCTCCTCTTCGTGTATTTTGGAAAAAAGCAGGGTGTGTCATATTTTGTACCAAAACAAATGTTACTTTTCCTTCTTAAATCAGCAACTGAATGACTTTATAACAAGAATACAAACAGGAAACACTGCTATGCATATTTATAGAAGGAACAAACAAACAAAACCCCCAAAGTTTATTTTGCTAGTAATTGTAAATACATATAGTGAAAAATAGAAGTAAGCTATGCATGAAGACATTTAAATAATTGCTCCTGCTAACTATGGGACTGAAAATAGAACATGCTAACACAACAAACTTGTAAATCACATAATAAAGAAGGTTCTACCACAGAGCTAGAAATGAAGCTTAAACAAAAACATAGCAACAAAGACACAAAATCAGCATTTGGACAATGAATGTTACACTGCAACAGCACAACTATTATTAACACAGCACAGCACTGATCCTTAAATAAACAGCAAGTTGGAATACAGGGATAGGGGCAGATAGCATAGAGGAAACATAATTGCCAAAAATCACGTCTAAACCCTTTTGTCTGAAGTCTTTAGTAATCGCAGAGCGTATTCCAAAGGACTGCACTGCAGTAATATAATTGAAGCATTACTCCCTCCCACCATCAATTATCAGAGATAGCATTCATGTGCAAGTTGTTCCTTGATTTTTCACTTTTTCTGTTCCCAGATTTTCCACACAAATTCATAAGTTGGGAGGGAAGTCCACATCCTGAAATATCTTAGACTGTCATGTTTTCAGCTGTTTTATAAAGGAGACTTTATAACCATGACCTTAGGCAAAAATGTAGTTGTGATAACAAAGACTCATCCCTGGGGCATCTGTTGAAGTTTTATACCTCAATATGGTTTTATACCTCAATGTGTTGCAAAATAATACTACTGCAATTGCAGCCATCACTGCCTCATGCCGAAGAGAAACTAAACTGAAACTCAGCTCCAGTCCAAATAAAGACCCGAGTCCAAATAAAGGAAATTTACCTCTCCTAGACAAACCAATGTAACAGAAAACCCCACTTATTAGAAAAATGCTATGGATCACTGTTCTGCCACGAAGAATCTCATCTAAAACAAGCCCTTCATTGTCACACCAAGACAGCTTCAGCAGGTTAAGTGTTCTACTGTGACACTTAAATAACCTCTGCTTAACTGCAACAAAATACATCGTCACAGGTTTCTGCTTCCCAGGCAAAACAAGAAACATTAATCTCAAAGGTTCTGATTTTTCCTCTCTCCTTTTCTCCTTCTAGAATTTGGGAAAGCTAACCTCAAGCTTTCCTGTTAAAAGCAGGCCTCTGTGTAGAGAGAAACCAAAGCCCCGCCAGACACGAGGAAGCCCAGGTTTGTATCTCTGCTCCCCACAACTAGCAGTATTTCGCTCGGTGAGTTTTTAAACGGGAGATGCAGAAGCACAGCGCAGAGCAAGCATCAAAACGCAGGATTTACATCCCAGAGGAAGAATGTATGCACACACTCCTGAGCTGTGGGAGACGTGACTTCCAACAAGGACAACAGAGTGCACAGCTTAGAAATCAGCGTTCTCACGTCCTATTTGTGCACTGCACCTCCTAAATCAGTGCAGGAAAGGTGGGTACTTCACACTGTCTCCGGTCAGGCCAAGCAAACGCAGCCCTTTCCCCCAAATAAGAGATGCTTGGCTACTTTGTTTTCATTCCTCACCTTCTTTGAAAGTGAAAATGCTGCAGTAACCTTATCCAAGTACTGATTTCAAATGAGGGCTCAAGATCATCCAGTCCCTACACCCTCTGCCATGGCAGGGACACCTCCCACTAGACCGGGTTGCCCAAGGCCTTATCCAACCTGGCCTTGAACACGGCCAGGATTGCGGCATCCACCACCTCCCTGGGCAACCTGTTCCAGTGCCTCACCACCCTCACAGTAAAGAATTTCTTCTTGACATCTGATCTAAATGTTTCCCCCTTTCAATTTGTAATACACAAAGAGGACACCCCTTGTCCTATAGTCCATCACCGAATGATTAAACTAACACACAAAACGAGAAGTTACCTTCCTAATTTCATCCAGCACGGTTTCAAATGATTTCTTATCCATCTTGATTATTTCATTCAATGCCGACACTTAAACGTGGAGGAAATAATACTACTAATAAAAAAATCCTAAGTGTCTTTAAGCATACAGGGAAAAAAGGATTAAAAATAAAAAATAAAAAATGCCGGGCATGGAAGGCGGCCGGGGCTGTCCTAGGCACCGGGGATGGAGCG
>VWZW01005592.1:1081999-1112268 GCA_013397115.1 Edolisoma coerulescens
GGGCGGGGGGTGCGGGCGGTGCCCCGGGACTCGTTCGCGCTCGGTGCCTCCCGCGCCACTTGTGGCTGACGGGGTTCCAGGCGGTGTGCTGCGCCCAAGCGACGGAAAAGGAGTCTATGGGTGAATAACTTCCCACTTGATACTGACAGGTTTTCTTCTTGCTTGATTGCTCTCGATTTTCCTTCGTGATAGCCCAGCCTCTCTGTCCGCAGCTCTGTGTCATCAGTGTGTCCCCTGGTCCAGGGCGAGGAACAGAAATGTCAGGTGGCCGTGGGCCTTGAGGGTCACCGCGTTACTTCTTAGCTCTGTACTGAGTGCTCTTTTCAATGCTTACCTTGCAGCAGTGCTTAGCTTCCACTCTTCTGCTGGAAAAATAGAACAAGACGGTGGAAGATTATTTTTTTCCATTATCGTTTAAAATGTATACATTGACCCGAATCTGACTGTTCGTGGCATTTTACACTTCCTCATTTCCAAGGTGCAGTTTTCTTTCTTGACCTCTATTTTTTTTCTTATTTTCACATCTTGAAGTGGCTATTGAATCTGGTGCATTTGGAACCTTCTCTACTATTTCCCTCCTTCTGGAGTGTGATTTAGAGGTAGTAACAGCAATTCTAGTGTAAGAATTTCAGGGTATGTGTTTTGCCTTCTAATTCCAGAGCTGCCCAATCCAAAAGGACTTGATTAGCTAGTTTTCAGTTTGTTGAAGTTTTCCCACTTGCCCTCCAAACCCCTGGCTGCAAGTCTGCTTCTGTTTATTTGTCTTGTTAATTTAAATTGAATAAATGAATTTATGATGCTTCAGCACACAGTAACTTTCAACTGCCGTTTCCTTTGATCCCACCCTCATGGAATTTGACTACTATATATTTATTTTGTATTTTCAGGTTTTAAAAGCAGAGTACTTCTCTCCTTGGAGGGGAGAGCAACAGATGTACAAGCTGGATATAGGCTGGCCTAAAACTCCAGAACACTTCACTGGGCAAACATTTTGTGTCGCTGTTGACTCTCTTCATGGTTTGGTCTACGTAGGACAAGTGAGTGGGAATACTGTATTTCTCTCTCTGTTGTTCTTGTGTATTTTTGCCTTTAAAGCGTCTGGTTGAGGTTAGGATATATATGTGTATGTTTATTTATATATATTTACATATTTATATATATGTATGAATAATTGTTGTATCAAACTCAGAGAAAATATAAGCAGAGATGTCTCTGCTATATCTGTTTTTAAAAGCAGATCTGGCACAACGTTTGTTCATGGGGTGTTTTTTAAAGCATTAAATTTCTGTGGTATGAATGCATGATCCAACTCAACTGAGTTACAGCAGCTTCTTCCCTTAGCTGTAAGATAAAATGTGATTCTGGGGCAGCTGAATCTTCCATTCTTTGAGGCCTTGTCCCATGAAATCAAAACCACACAGCTTTTTCAACCAGATAGAGTAACTGGAGTTACATTGTTTCCTCTACCGAGTTCCATGTGTGAGTTTCTCAGGCCATGGATAAGACATTCTCTCCATGGGATGTGGTAGGAATTTCTTGTAAAGCACAGTATGAGTACTTGAGCGCCATGCAGCTAATAAGCACTGTTGCAGTTTTTCATGTCCGTGTTACACTGGGCATGCTTTTCAGCAGGAACACAATCACAATTCAAACTGAAGACCAAGATAGCTGCAGTCTCCTGGCTGCTCTGAAAGCTGGACTCTTTGTGGTGTAAGGTGAAAGTCTAGACTGAGTGGAAGGTTTTTAATGCTAAATTTAGACTCTTATCTCTTTTTCCTTTTCTAACTGGAAAAAGAGTTCTAGTGGACAATTATGTCAGGAGATTCTTACGATTCAGGAAACATTGCGAAAACTTCACAAAGAGGAATTTTAAATTATAAGATTACTTAATATGTTTTCTTTAGAACTTTTTTTGCCTTTTCAGCGGGGAGACAATGTGCCAAAGGTACTTGTATTCTCAGAAGGCGGCTATTTTCTTTATGCCTGGAATGATACAGTTGAAATGCCTCATGGTATCTTTGTATGGAACACTGCAACTGAAAGCTCAGTATGGATCACAGATGTTGGAACAGGTATGCATGGTGGTGATATGAGAAATACTAGGTGGGGAAGAAAATGTAATACTGCAGATTTTGCTATAAACAACTTACTTATTTAAGTCTCTCAAACAGTTCTGTGACAGATTTGTGCTTTTCTTGCCATGAACAAACTTCTCGGGTGCTGCACAAAATAGTCTGAAGTTTCATGAGTTGTGCTGTGTGTTTGCTTACAGCTGCTGAGCTTGGTCAGCACTCCTCTCTGCCGCCCAGAAGTGTCAGGGAAAAAAACTTTCTGGCTAGACCTAGGTTTAGTGATCCTGATACAATGGATGAATATTATTGAAGCCTGTGGATTTACTAACCCACTGTCATAATCTCTTTATAGAATTTTGTCTGTTAGATGTATTAATACCACTTCTGAGGATCAGATTTTCAATCTCTGCAGTCAGTTTTAATACTTACACCTTGTTTTGTTAAGATGTTGTTGCTTTTTTTTTTCCTTGATTCAGGGAAATACGGACACACAGTGAAACAGTATAGCCCTTTGGGTAAACTTATGCAGGTCTTGGGCACACCGGGTAATGCTGGTTCAAGTTTGATTCCCCTGCAATTTGATCAACCAGCAGAGATCTTTGTGGAGGAAACTGGAGAAATCTATGTTGTTGATGGAGATGGAGGAATGAACAACAGATTGCTCAAACTATCAGATGGTATGGAAAAATGAACTGTTGCAGTAGTTGACCACTGAAAACTGGATTTTAAATAACACAGCTTGGGAATACTTTTAAGCAAGTACTAGGCAGAACTGTCATTTACCTTTAGTTTGAAGACCTTATTGAATCAGATCCTGTTTTATTGCTTGTCACTTCAGGAGAAATGAGGCTATCTGTGAGAAGAGGCTGAGAGAGTGACTTTGTTCAGTCTCCAAGAAAGCAAGCTAAGGGGGATTCTTATTGCTGTCTTCAAGTCAGTAAAAGGAGGCTATAGAGAAGACAGAGTCATGTGTTTCTTGGAGATATACAGTGAAGAATGAGGAACAGTGAGCAAAAGATTCAAGAGGGCTGAATTTCAATTTGATTTTTGTTAGCAAACATTCAGAGTAAGAGTGGTCAGACATTTAATGACAGGGTGGCCCAAAGATGGTTTACAGTCTCCATTCCTTTAGATGCTCAAAAGCTGATGAGTTATGGGCTACCTGATCTAACTTCAGAGTTGGATTTTTTGTCAAGGCTAGTCCTGCTATGAGGAGCAGGTTGGACTAGGCAGTGTCTAGAGGACTTTTATACTTAAATTGTTCTGTGATTCTTAATTAGCTCGCTCATACTCCTCATTTAGGGCAGTGACTGAGGAGTCTGCTCATGCCCACAGCTGGAATAAGTGGAGGAGCTACTGTTTCTCCATTGTGCTATCATAAAGCAGATAGTTTCCTAATACCTAGTTTGCAAAATGGTAAATTGTTAAAAGTAAAAACTTCCAGGTAAAAAATGTTAAAAATCAATTTAGGAAACAAATGAATAGCATAATCAGCCAACTTGTTTTTTTCCTTTTTTTTTTTTTAATTCAGTACTTAACAAAACCTTGGGTTATGGCTCTTGTGTATTAGTGGCTACATTTCTGTAGCCATAATCCTGAAACCACTAATAACAATCCAGTAGTCACTGTAATAGTCGTGTCTTTTCTCAGATTTATGTATTGGGAGTACTGTGTTTAAACAGTTTAGAAATTTCACCTTTTACAAATTACCAAAGTAACTTTGCAAGAGAATGACTTAAAAGCTGGTTTATCTATTGTTTTCTCACTGGGTTTTTTTTACATTTATTTTTCATGGTGCTCACTGTTTAGACTACAAGGAGATATGGCTGACTGGAACAAATGGGAGCGGCATTGGTCAGTTCAAGATTCCTCACAGTGTAACAGTGGATGCTTTTGGACGGGTAAAGAATAAAGGAAATTTTTTTATTTCCTCTTTCAAAAGATTTGTTTATATGTATTTGAACAAAACAAAATGTATTTCTTTTTTATTTAAACTGTTTGGATCTGTGTCGCTTTGTGGGGTTGCAGTTTTTGGTGTGATAGTCGTGAGCTGAAGTTCATACTGCAGGTTCTATGGAAGCAGCTGACTCCAAGGTTAACACAAGGATCCTGACCACTTACACTGCCAATGTCCATGCAACAACAGACTGCTTCTCCTGCAGTTTGTAACGTATTGCCATTGTGAGACTACAGGAGAACTGTCTTCTGTAATAAATAAAAGCACTTCTGTTTCTTCATGCAGAAGCAGTGGCCTGCTCGGGCCATCCTGACCTTGATTAACAGCTCTTCTCCCATGGGAAAGAGCATACCAAAGGATCCAGTCCAGCCATAAATACCTATGCTTTGATGTACAACCCAGAAAACTGGGCTGTGAATGTGTGTGGGATGAATGATAAGAGCTAGAAACATCAGCTCTACTCGTCTTGTTTTTGTGTGGTTACTTTCTCTCTCCTACTGGCTGGCTGTGTAGTTGATCCTGAAACTTGTACACAGAAGAAACCGATAAAGACGATCCTGCTAGATGACAAAGTGGTGGTCCATTATCCTCAATCGCTACACTTCAGGGGGCTTTAATTTCATATTTGGAAATTCCATGTAAGATTTAGGTGATAATAAGGCTCTAGCTAGGTTGTGGATATTACTGTCTTTTACATGCAGCTTAAGGCAGTCCAAGAGTCTGCTTCTGCCAGGTGTTAATTGTAGTCAGGCTTTTGGTCTGCCAGTCCTAGAGAGGAATTATACAGTTGCTTCTTAATCTGTTTCAGAGAAAATAAGATTGCTTCACTAAAACACCACTGGTTGAAGCTAATTCTGCTGATGCTGTCTGAATCAGAATAAGAAGTGTATATAAAAATAAATTCTCTGCCAAAACTGGCAGGGTGGGAGAAAAAACAGGAGGAATATGGTCACTTTATGCTGCAGGGTAACCGTGAGTTTATTCATTCAAAGACAGCGACTGGGATGAGCTATGATTTTACTGCCAACATAGTGTCGACCATCAGTTTAGGTTGAGAAATAATTGTTTATTCCTAAGAAATCTAAGAGAATGCTGTAGTAGTATTTCATTTTAAAATAGTGATGAAAGATCTAAGGTTATGTGTATTGCTCCCTTTTTGATGATACCCCAGAAAAGTTACAAAGTTTACATACCAGGCTGATGAGTTGTCAACAGCTAAAACTTCAATGATTGTTGTACAAAAAATGCCTTCACTGGAACTGTCTAGTGGTGTTCCTAGCTTGCAATGTTTGTGAACCCAGTTCACACAGAGACAAAGCCGGTTATACAAAACCAGCTAAATATGCTCTAAGTGTTTAAATTGCTCAGTATTTGCAGTAGTATTAGGCATATCAAGAGTGTTTGCAGATCATGATCATGAAATGAGACTGCCACTGGAAAAACAAATGCAGGTGACAGACCTTTAGACAGATCTTCAGAATTTAATAGGAAATATGTCTTCATTGTGAGGATAAAAATCCAATCAAATATATCCATATAGCCACAAAAATGAAGAGAAGGCACTGATTTCTCTGATAAAGTAGTATAAAATTATTTGTGTCTGTTAACTACAGGCCAGTTTTGGTTTATATCTGGAAGTCAGATCTACTGATTTAGTTTTGAATGGGAAGGTATACATTCTTACAGGATATATTGTTCCCTTTTTACTACAGGGAACTTTGCTCCTGTAAGAAACAAATGCATTTAATTTGTTCTATTTGTTGACAGCCATGATGTTTCTTTTTAACAGGTATGGGTTGCAGACAGAGGCAACAAGAGAATCCAAGTTTTTGATAAAGTCACGGGAGAATGGCTTGGGTCTTGGAGCGGCTGTTTTTCAGAAGATGGACCCTATTCTGTCAGGTATTCTTGAACAGTTCTAGAAGCATGCAGTTACATAAATAAGGTGTACTCTTACTGGTGAATTAAAATGTTGATATTTAATGCCTGCTGACAAGGAGTTAACCAGTGTAGTAAGGTGCCCTAACACCTTACTATATGGGTGTCCTAACATGTGCAAAGATCTTCACAGTTTTACCTTGATGGGGAAATTCTGGCTCATAACAAGCCTTCTGGATTTGAGAGCAGGATTGGGAGCTTCACTTTAAAGTTGTTATGTTATTAACCTTACTGTTGCAGCTTCTACAGGAATAAAGATTTTCTTGAACAAGTTTTCTGTAGCATAACGTGTCTCAATTAGCAGCCATATGAAGAGCAAGGCTTGCAAGTTAATTCTCAATATCACCTTGCATTTTGTCACTCATAGCCTTCAAAACTGTGACTATTAAAGAGGTTTTGTTTCTGTTAAAATGTGATGTCATATGGAGTTTATAGTTCAAAAATATGTTTGTCTTTCACAGGTTTACTGCCGATTACAAATACCTGATTGTAGCTCAGCTGAACATCAACCGGTTGGCAATCTTGGCAGCACCTCCAGTTGGCTCCATTGGGGACTGTGTCATGGTCCACAGTGTCCAGCTGGCTGAGGAAACCAAACCACACCTTGTGGATGTAGACATGAGGAGTGGAGCAGTCTATGTTGCAGAGATTGGAGCCCAGCAAGTACAAAAATATGTACCCTTAAGTTGATGGTTTCCCACAACTGCCATGGCACAAGCTGTGTGACATATAAAACCTATGACCACATTTCCATGAGTTCTTTATAGCTTGTGTTTCCTTAGACAAGCACAGAACTGCACAAGTGCTCCCAGAACTCTAGAGCTAAGACTCTGTCTTAGCTGTTCTGGAGATCTGGAGAAATACTTGGTCTTAAGCTGTTACTTGTTTAAGTAATGATATGGTGGCTTTTACTCTTGTTGCAATTGTGAAATGATAAGCATTTTCATTTTATTATATAAAACTTAACAAACACAACTGTTGATCTTAAATGTATGGAGTCAACTTGGGGCTCCTCTACATAGACTGTGTGTTGTTAAATGGTCAGAAATGTCTGAAAGAAGTTCTATAAATTATTTCCTGGGAGAAGAGCACTTCATTTCAATGTTTCTTCACTTTGTTTTTTTTGAATGGTTGTGCTGATACTGTTCAACACAGAATATAAGGATGTGTCACAATGTTAAATTAGATGCTGCTGGATATTGGTGTCAGTACTGGTACTGGCATCTGCCTTAGGTGGTTAACGACGTAAGTATTGAAATCTGTTTTCAGCTCTAGCTAAAGCCATAAAGTCTGTAATAAGCTTGAGCTAAATTGGTATTAGACACTTCAAACTAAATTAAAAGTATGTGCACAGCAGCCAAGTACTAATTTTTAACAAAATCAGTTCTTAACCTTATTTGATTTATATCAGTGTGAGTTTTCTGTTCCATAAGATTTCATAGTGGAACATATTGAGGTTCAAGTCATGTAAGTTCCTCAAGAAAAACAAACTGCAATTTGCTAGGAAAGTCTTAATCAGCAGTAGGGACTGGGAGACATATGATTTTCTTCTGATTTAATTGAAGCTCTGTCAGTTAACAGCAAAGCATCTGTTTTAATTTATTTCCAGAACTCATGGAAACTTCATCAACTCTATTAATGTCTAGAGTTAAGTTTCTTACACTATATTATAGCAGATATCTCTAAGCTCTGTCCTAAAAAATGCTGCCTCTCCATTCCCAGAACAGACCAGAGTGGTTCTTCTTTCTTTACATGTTGCTACAAGGTTTTAAGTTCACTTTATAGCATAGAGGGAGCCAAGTATGGGAAAATGGGATGGGGAAGATGGCATGGCAGAAAGGAGACAGTGGATAACTGATTACCATGGTAAAATTGTGGATCCACATTCCATATTTTCTAGCTCTTCAAAACATTTGAGATGATTTTTGCTGTTTCCACACATGGGTTATTTAAATGCTAATTACGAGCTAAGAGAGCCAATTTTTTTTCTACTTTCTTAGAAAGGGAATATGGGAAATAGAATTGTACTGCTGGGAAAAACCCATTTCAGTGAATGTTATCAAAAGCAAATGCTACTTAATTTGGTAGGTTTCAACGTATGATCACAAATTTGTGAGTCAGCAGATGGAAAATCTGTCCAGAAAAGTCAGATTCATACTTTCTCTGGAAAGTAACTCAGCTGTGGAGCCTGACTGCCTGATTTCAGTACTATTTGAGATTAATGCACTAAATGTGAATGCTTTGTTGTTGGCTACATCCACAACAATAAAACCAGATCCCCTCTGGGGCTGTCCTCACTCAAGCCTTAGAAGCAGAACTTCAAGGTTTTACACTAGCAAATATGGCCCATCACTTGTGTGGTCTTGAATGGGAGCCAGTAAGCAATATTTATTTGCTGAAAAAGTAGCATGACTTCCTCTAGACCATGTGGTATGTCCACGCTGAGTGTTGTCTGGCTTTTCTAACTAGTTTTTTACTAGCTCAGGGATCTCTGCTCTGTGTGCAATTTAGCTATTTCTTGTCTACACAAGGTGGATTTATTTTATGAAATTTTATTGTAATATCATGATACTTGAGCATATCTTGATGGTGTAGGGGGTCCAGGCATACCCATCTTTTTTCACTACATCCTCTCCTTATTTATTTTTCCTTTGTCACATCCATTTGAAAGTAGAACTACAATCTCTCTGGGAACATATTTTTGTGTTCAGTAAAGCAATATAGTGCACTTTTGGATGTTGACAAATAACTTACTTGTACAAGTTTCTGTTTGCTGCATGGATCTTGCTCTCAATTCTTTTTCATGAGCTTTTGTAGCCCCAAGAAATGGGGAGCATCCATCCAGTTTTGTCTGGCTTTAGTGAAATAGGCCAAGGTGCCAAAATGTGCCTTGCCACTAGGCATTTGGGTATCTGTGATAACAAGGGACAAGGGATGCTTGTTATTAATAATTATGAGATGCTTAGACTATTTTATCTCTGTATCTAGGACCAGACTGAGAAAATGATTTTGTGCACTAACTTGCTAATTCTCTGGATGTTTTCTTATGTATCGCCTTGAAACCGATTTCTGAAAAAATGCATAGTAGGAGAATTTGTTGAAATAAATTGAGAATTTCCCATTATTAAAGTCTTGGGTGCTTTATTTCTGTACTATTATAAATACTTTCCACTGTAATGGATTACCCTTCTAAATACAGGGCCCTCGGCACTTAAATAAGGTATTTCATAGTTTCTGATAATTTAAATTACATTTAAATGTAATCTAAAATTCCATGTTATCTTTATGCATCAGTATTTCTGTGGCCAATCTCTTTTGCATTCTAATTTATGTATCAACACAGACACGTAAATATCTCTCATATGTTTCCCTCTGAGTAATTAGTAAAATGGAATGATGAGTTACATAAGTACCAAGTTTAAAAAAAATAATTTTTATATTTTATTATGTATACCCTTATGATGCTAATAGGGAAATCAAAAAGAAACTAACAAAACACTTCTTATACCAAATCAGGTTTTATTTTCAGAAAAGATTTACTGAGCAATCTGTCTAGTTTTCAGAAGACCAAGAAGGGTTCTCTATGGATTAGAAATACTTGCACAAGAAAAAAAGTAACATACTGCAGTGTTAACTAGACAAGAGAGAAACTTAAGGTGATTGCTAGAACTGCCCAGAAATCTAATTTTAGGTAGTAACTGCCAGCTTCAAAGTGTGAGCAGTAATCACTGGAGTATTCAAGTTATGGAAAAATAATTACCCTCTATTTTGATGTCTCCAATTCTGCAGGACTTTTTTTTTTTTTTTTATATTGATACTTTTCTTTGAGTAAGTACCTAGATTGTTAACTGCATGATGTTTCCAGGGTGTAAGACCAGATCACATAGTCCTCTCTCTTCAGAGAATCATAGAATGGTTTGGGTTGGAAAAGACCTTTAAGATCATCTGGTTCAAACGCCCCTGCCATGGGCAGGGAACTTTCCACTAGATCAGGTTGCTCAGATCATCCAACCACACCTTGAGCACCTCCAAGGATGGGGCATCCACAACTTCATTGGGGAACCTGTGCCAGTCCCTCATTATTCATGACTTTTTTGTGATGCTCAACAGCCTTTTTTTTGTGTGCGTGTTTGTGCTCTCATAGTCAGAAATTTATTAACAATATTTGGCCAAAACAAAAAAAGCCTGAGTCAGGTTTGTGCTATGCAAGATCAGTTTAGTGAGGCAGAACCACCTCAATAAAAACTGAAGGGGAGGGTACAAAAGTATGTCCGTGGCTCTGTTCGTTGCTTCAAGTTCACTGCCTCTGTGAGTAAGTTCGCTGCCTTACAGTGGTTATTAACCTTTTTGAAGCATTAAGTAGTCAGTTATCTTAGCTGGCACTTAACTTTCTTAACAATTTGTGTCCTGAGAAGCCTTCTCAAGCGATCCGTCACCCAGAAGCGTTTGCAATCACTCAAGTTGCCTGTATCCAACATAAGAGGGCACCAAACCCCTGCTGATGCTTGGTGGACTCAGTGTGAAGACAGACATACCTAACAGCTGGTGCTTCCTCAACGTTTTCAGTAAGTCAACAAAGATAATTAATTGCTCCAGACCTCCTTTCTCTTTTCAAAATAGACTGCTTTAAGCATAAGCTGATCATAGAATCATAGTAATTTTGGCCTATTATTGCTGGATTTATGTCCATCTTTTATTTCCATGGTTTTCCTAGGAAAAATATCAGTAATTCACTGTCCAGAGACAACTGGATATCATGAATTGATTCTTGTAGTCCTTACATCCTTGGTTTCAGTGGAATTACTACTGATATCTTGCTTTGGAAACATAATAATTTATAATAGTATAACTGCAGCAGCATAATTATACCATGAGAGCGATGCCAGTATATTTCCCTACAGAGGTGACCCTGAGCGAGATTAGAGCTAAACTTACTTAATCTCATTCACCAATTTTATTCTACCCCTCCTTTCTCAGCCTATGTTTAAAAAAATCTTGCTCTGGTTTTGTATTACTATTTTATTCTACTCCTTTGGGAGACGGCATCTGCAAAAATTGTATTTTCCAGCAGTTGCCATAAAAAGGTTAGAACACAGACTTCAGGTAAATGATTCAATATATTTGAGTCTTTCAGTGTTCATAAAACATCAAAGTCAGGTTGCTTATATGAAATTTTAAAGTAGTAGCATATTAATTTATGCACACAGGATGATTTGTTACTGCATTAAAGCCGAAGTAACACTGATACAAATGAGATATTGGATAGACATACTTTATCATAGTAACACGTTTTGAGTCTGCAGAAACCACATGTAACCGGATCTGCAAAATAGAGGTGAAAAATACTGCCCAGTTACAACAGGAATAATCCTGGTAATTCAGTTTCAGCTATGGTGGGATCTCTTACAAATTAAGACTTGAGAAATCTCTTGAATAACTAAAGTCTATGTATTTAAATTCTTCCTAGTAGTCAATAAACATCATTATGAAGGGGAGGCTTTATTCTGGATTAATTTGTCTTCAACATCCTGTGTTCTGTTTTAAAGCAGCTTAGAGATTTAATATGGCAATTTTTTTTTTCTTATTACCCATGGAGTCATTTACAGATGATGACTGAGTCATCTCTTGCTCTGGTCCTTATCTAAACTGTATAGATTGGAAAACGTGACTTGCAATGGAAAACTGATAATACTTTAATTTCAAAATGTTTTCATATAACTTTTTAATGAAAACAAGCAAATCCAGAAGAATGTTTACTGTGCAACAGAAAGTCTGGATATTAGAACTGCCAGCACTAAACCTATCTGTGTGCTGTCCAGGAATACTACTATCTCCCCAGGATTTGATGAGGCTGAATTTATTCCTGCTACTAGCTCTCAGTATAGTATTGTCTCTGAGAGTTGTCAAAGAATTTGGGTGACTGCATGGTCAAGGTGTAAAGGTGGAAAAATAGACCAGAATGGATACAGAGTTTTTTATCTGTGTTTGCTGTTGAAGTGCTCAGCAAACTTTTCATGCTGTTAACAATTTTTGACAGGGTCTTAATCAGAAGATCTGGCTGAATTTAAGTGTCAGTAAATGGTTTATTGAAACACTCTGATAAATTACTAGCAGGTGGTCAGTTCATTAAGGTCATTAAGTATTTTCATGAGATTTCTGAAATGCTAACTTGTGCTTAGAACTGCATTAGTATCAAAGGAGAGAAAAAAAAAGGCAAATATGGTTCAAGAAAGAAAAAAATTCCACCACACACAAACAAAAAACCCCCCACCACACCTGTGTGTGAGATTTCTGTAGAGGTTCAAGAGAATTGATGACTGTACCTTGCCAATTGACATAAACCATAATGAAAGAATAGATGTATTGGATACACAACCACAAAATCTATTACAGGTCTTTGGAAGAATCTCTGAGCATGTATGTCAGGATGATCTGGCTAATAAAGTGTGCTTAAATCTTAAAAGCTTTTAGCAACACCTCATGCCAAGTGTCCAATTGTGTGAAATGAAAAAGAAGGGATAATTATGGAAGACTCATTAAAATATTATAAATGAAGTTAAAAACTAGTTCTGTGCTGGTCAATGTATTGATAAGTGTTCTGGAAATGAATTTCGGAAGTCAGAGACGGAATTTACTGACAATACTAAGCTATTCAAGCTTGAGAGTAAAGACAAAAGCTGCAAAGAGTTGCAGAAGGATATCATGAGATTGAATGACTGGGCAATAAAATAGCAAAAGAAATATAACATTGATAAATATAAAATCAGGTACAATTAGTAAAAATAAGTCTAATTTTATACATTGTGACAGCTTTAATATATACTGCCATTCAGGAAATTATTCCAGCTCGTAAAAGATGATTCTATGAAAATACCAGCTTCCAAACTCAGCAGCAGTCAGGAAACAAAGAGAATAATGGCCGGTACTAGGAAAGTACTAGCTGATCAAACAGAAAGCTTTGCAGTGCAGTTTTGTGAATTCCTAGTGCACGCTCATTTGGAATAGTACGGGCAATCCTGCCTCTTCTTCCCCCTTCTAATCTCAGGAAGGCTAAAGCAGAACTAGAAACAGTAGAGCAGGGGTAGAAAAGTCTGTTAAAAATCCTTGGCTGCATGCAGCTACTGTGGGGAGTATCGTCGGCATGTCATCTCCTAAGGCCTCTGTGTGAACGTGCCTTTTCCCTATAGCTGCTGCTGTAAACTGGTTTGGCTTCAGAGCTCGGTGAGGACGTACAGACTGCTGGCATGCCACGGCAGGGTGCAGGATACAGATGGGCAGGATACAGATGTGGTGTCTATTATGCAGGAGAGGTTAGCTTGAAAGGTAGGTAAGAGTTTGCAAATATCTAAGCTTTTAGTGGTGAAGGTACTTTATGAATAGGACATACAGTCACAAAGTCAGTTCATTTCTCTTACCGAAAATCAAAAGTTTCGGCAAAGAGATCAGAGTTGCCCTCATTACAGTCTGATCACCTTTGAGGTTCCTCTCAAAGGTCATGCTCTGGCTGCCTGTGCCACCTGTCCACTGTCCCAAAGATGAAAAGCACTATACTCTCTGCAACAGGTACTAAAATATAAAAAAACACTACATTTTTTGGTAACACATCATTACCCATGGTCTGACACAAACACAAGGTAGCACAATCTAATTTTTGTTCCAAGATTAGAGCCCTTGAAAAATGCTGGAATTCAAATGAAGGTGCTCTTTAAATGTTTTAATGATTTCCAGCCAAGACACAATGCTGATGGTTGTGCTGGTTTATCTCATGTGCATTGGTGTAGCTGGAACAAGCAGGCAGAAGATGACTCTTGGCTCCCAAATGGGGCCTCCCACTGCAATGTTCATGGCAGTGGGTGACCAGTCTGTGAGCAAATACCCATAATTGTCACTACAGGGATGCTGTAAAAGAGAAAGGAATCATATTAGAGGCATGTGCTTCAACATGTGTATAAATTTTATAGTGGAAATATGTCTTTAATCAATTAAGGAGGAGGCCTGGAGGAGAGGGGAGGGATTCTACTTAGCAGAGTGACACTAGCTCTGTAATAAGGCTTGCCCCATCTTACTTGATGCCCAGTCTAATTTCAGAGCTGTTAGTAATGAAAACTAGAAAATTGTTATAAGAGCAGGAGATTTTACTATAACTAAGGATTGCCATGATGTGCCTCCAAGCTGTTGCCTTAACAGGGCTTTGTGATGGATGATGCTACCAGATGAAAACAGAAAGAAAGTTTGGATCATCTGTAAGACAGAGCTGGAGGAGGTAAAAATATTTGGGATGACTTTAAAGGTGGTACCTTTCAATTGATTTGAAAATGATTGCCAGTGTTTTAACAGGGATGCATGGTGCAGCAGAGAGCTCCTGATTCTCATTTTACCCAATCTCCTTGTCAGAAATGTCCTTCTTTCTCACAGACAGTTGAGTCAGGAGGAAATACAGGCCACAAACAATATTTATCAAACATCTTTTGATGAATTAAACTGTTGATATTAATAGAGTCAAGTTGCTATTTTCCTTTTAGTTATGTCTGATGGTGTTTCCCCACCAGACATTACCCATGTGGATCTACCTCCAGAGCTCACCCAGCTGCAAAGGGCTGCCACAGACAGCTCCCACCATGTACTTACCTTCTCTCTGGCCTGCTGCTTTCCATCACAGTTTCTCCATCCTCACACAGGCTTTGGCAGTGCACAAGTCTTCTTCCTTGCACACAGCTCCCCAGCAGTGCACAGGAGAGGAGGACAAATTGCATGTCAGGAAGCCCTGACAGCACTGGAAGGGCTTATGTTAAAAAAGTCTCTTTTTTTTAACCAAGCATTGAAAAGAAAGACATAGCTTATCTAGAAAGGCAGATTTGCTGGCAGTCTAGGAGAGGCCACCTCTAAAGCAGAGCTGTCCACCAGGCAGTCCTAGGAAGGTTGCCAGGTGCTGTGAAACCCATGCAGCTCTGCAGAGCAGTCAGTCATGCAAGGCCTGGTTTGTCACATTGGCTTCTCCCTGTGCCCTTCCTGTTCCTCATGGAAACAGGGGGTCCTTCTGTCACGATGGCTGCTCTCTGAGCAGCACCTTCCTTCTCCAACAGAGAGAGCAATCACACTCCTGATGTAAAACCTATAATGATCTGCAGACACAACTTTTGCAAGGACAAATATTATCTCTTGTTAGCCCACTTGAGGCAGTTTAAAGCAGGAGACAAGCATTTGGGTGTGCAAGGTCTTATGTAACTTTCTTTTTTTTTTTTAATCAACTTTCTCACTAGATATAATAAAGGATATCACCTTCCCCAGCAAATTTCAACTTGCTCAAGATGTAACAAATTTCAGATTGTATGGATTGCATATTGTATGTATCCTAAACACAAACACACAAACACTCAGGTCTACAGATAATATATCAGGAGAGGTGTGCAACAGATGCAGTATATATATCATCTAACATTCATACATATGTATGTTATTTTAATTTAATTTTTATTGATCTCGTCTGGGTCTAAGGCATGCTGGGAGAGGAGAATAGCAGCAAATGCTTCTATAATGAAACTGC
The DNA here is from genome assembly GCA_013397115.1 of Edolisoma coerulescens. Taxonomy (NCBI): domain Eukaryota; kingdom Metazoa; phylum Chordata; class Aves; order Passeriformes; family Campephagidae; genus Edolisoma; species Edolisoma coerulescens. The sequence goes on from VWZW01005592.1 coordinate 1,097,511, forward strand.
CTAAGCCACCCAGCATCAGCAGTAGCTCCCTGCTGTGTTTGCTCTGTACAGAGACAGCCCGTGCCCTGGAGACCTTCCCCAAGGAAATGGGCTGGTATTAAAGAAAAGCAATATACAATTAAGTAAGACAATGTGAAACTTCCATGCTTTCAAAAGGAGGTCTGGTTTGGTGTGAGGGATCCATTAGATCAGCTCAGGTGTCCCAAGGAATGCTATTGCATCAGTCTAACTCACTGCAATAATTACAGTGTATGAGTTTTAATGGATTTTATGACATCCTTAGTTCTCACTCTTCTGCTTGGGAGAAGTTTCAGTTGGGATAATAAATAATAGCTGCTTGACCCAAAATCTTTATCAGAGAAGAAACACTTGCAGCTTGATCTAAAAAATCTCAAACCCTATGTTATTTCAAAAGAAAAAAACCAGCACTTGGCACTACACAATACGTGAGATAAGGGCCCGCACATTGCCAAGAGAGCTTGACATAAGCACATTGCAGATAATGAAACAGTGGGAAAATTAATAGACAGGAAATTATGAGCACCTTCTAAAAAGTTTTATTATAAACATACCTGTTAGCCCATGAAAGAATTTCTTTTTCACTGCAATGTGGTTAGTTAGAGGTGAATCCAAGTAAACAAAACATTCAAAATTAAGTGGAACACAGTGGCATTTAATGGAAGTACAAGTCCATGACACAGGCTGGAAATATATCCTTTTTGTTAGGCAAAGATTTATGCAAGCCTAGTCAAATTGAATGTGGTTCCTGGTGCACACATTCAAAGAGCTAGTACAAGGATAGATCTGTCCCTAGGATAGTGGTCTCGAATCTAAAGTGTAAATTAGGCTCCAAATCAGGAGTGGCAATTGGTAACATTTAAATAAACACCAGCAGGCCGAGTGACTGATAATCCCACTGCTCATCCCTCGCTAGCCTGTGCCTCCTCGGTGAGGCACATCCTCTGAAGTGTAATAATTAAATGGGCTGAATCCTGCACCGCTGGGTGTTCAAAATGCAAATATTGCTGCTTTTTAAAATTCAGCAGAGAATTTATTAGCCTTTTATACAGATAATCAGATGCAGTGGGGGAGGGATGAATGGTAAAATTGAAGCAATACTGGCAACCCAGAAATGGTGGGACAAATGGGATTGGGTTGCTTCATTCCTGTCCTGGGATAAGACTGTTTTAGCTGCTGCAGTTGGTTTAATTGCCTGGCCTTAGTTTTTTAAGTGGGTGAAAGCAAACTAGGAGCCTCGTGTTGGTCCCTTATTTTTTGCTCTCTTGCTTGCTCCGCAAAGGAAGGGAATGAAACAAAAGGGGAAGCTGACCACTCCTCCTCCAGCCTGGAGAGGTCTCCAGGTGCCCAACAAGGGTGGTTTTTGCTTTGCAGCAACACCCTCACCCACAGACGACCCTGAGGGGATAGAAGGGAAGAGAGAACAGAATCAGCCCTGGACACTTCTCCTCCCTTTTTTTTTGCAGCTGTTTTACTTGGAGCCCAGTCCTTGACCCCAGCCTCTGGTGTCCTGGTCCTCTTCTTCAACACGGCTCTTGAGGAAACTCCCAGGACTGCTTATCAAAATACGAGCTGAGTGATCGATAAAGCCAGTCATGTCACCCACCCAGAACCTTCCAACATTCACCTTTATTACACATTGGGTTTGGTTACTTTTCACCTCTGAAGTTAAACTATTCAGGCTGAAGTCATCCATGCAATGGATTTGCTTTATCTTCTGCTTAACTCAGTGAGTCCTAAAAAAGTATATTGTTTTCCACTTATTTAGAAGAATTTTAAAACAGGCAGAAGCTCTAATGCCTTCCTACTAAATATGGCTTTAAATTCAACAAAGGTCATGTCCTCTGCATGAGATAATTCCCACTTCTTATTCCTGTGGAAAATATGTGGATGTTTGGCTGTGCAGTGAGCCTGGAGATGTCCAAGGAACGGGAAGCTGAAGGAGCACCACCCATCAGAGGACACTAAATGAGGCAGGAGCCCCTGGAGAGAAAATAAATTGGTGATCATGGCATTAAAGATTGTAACCCTGATGCATGTGGGGAAAGGGCAGATTTAGAGCTGCACAGATGGCATTAACTCTGACACTTCCTAGGCTTTTGCCTGCTTGAGTTAGTAGATTTCATAAGGTATTAAATGTGCACATGTGCATGTACAGTATTGTTTTCTGACAATGTTCCTTTAACCTGATAAACCTGTTTGCAATTCACAATACCTCAACACACAATGCCACTCAATGAAAACAACTGTTGTGTAAAGTGATCCCTAAGACATAGCTGAGGAGAACGTAAAATTACAGTGCAAAGTGGGCTTTCAGTGTTACTGAGAAAGAAAATAATCCATGTCACCAGAGGTGGGCTGCTGCTTTGGGCCTTATTCTCTCTTTACACTTTTCCTTTACAGCTTTCCAATGATGTTTACAGTGTATGTGTTTAACTGGAGGAGAGAAAACTGTTCACCAGAAGCCTCAGGAACCCACAACAAAAAAATTCTTCTTGGTTTGTCAGTTACTTGTTTTTGTTACTTCTGTAATAAGCTCTGTCTTTTACTCCTTCTTAGCTTTTAATTTTATTTTGCTGACCTTGCCTGTACACAGATCCACAAATAGAACAAGCCAGTCTCCCACAGTGTGAGATTCAAAAATTAGTTTTTAATGAAAGATGCTTCCAGTCTTTTTAAAAGAAATAGTAATTTGAGTCACAACAAGGACTATTAAACAATTTCCTGTGCTGAGCTACAATAGGTGTTTTCATCTCTACACCTCTTCTAATTGTTCACTATTATTCTTACTGCTTATATATCTTGATGGGTTTTAATGTGCTTAAGATGCTTCTCCAGAGTATTTTCCCATATTATGGTGAGCAGAGTTATTATATGGCTGGTCCTTTCATCTTCCTAGCATCTTAGTACCTTATCAATTAAGATTTTATGAGCAGTCCTATCTTGCTAAAATTTGCAAATCAACTTTTAATTTAAAGGAGAATGATTTGATGGTATTGTCTGCTGGATTTTAGCTAAAGTAAATCAAAACACAGTGTAGCTGAAATTGTCTTGAAAGCAGAAAGGCAGTTGAACTGCAAATCTGTGGGGGTGGAGGTGATGAATTACACTGTGAAAGAAAATGAAAACCAGATGGCACTTGCCAAACACCAACACAGTGCAGTTATGCATAGTGGAGGCATAGCCACATAGCACTTGCACAAACCTGTTACCTAGATCCTCACCAGGCTGCTGAGCAGAGTGAAGCTTGAGTTTTGCTGAGGTGTCTGGTGATATCGGGGTTTTGTGAGATGAAGACAAAGCAGCAGCTTGGGCTGAATGAGGCCGGGCTGCAGATAAGATGATGGACGGGCAGTTTGCCAGGACCTCCCCAACACTGGTGGCTTTGCCCAGAACTGCTGCACCGTTTGGAACCCCCACCAGCGCCTTCAGGGCAGGGAGCTGCTGGCTGCTCTGATAACAGGGCGTGAGGGGGGGTTGACGTCTGAGCTTGAACGGCTTGGTTTTTTCCCTTTTACAGCAGCTCAGGCATCACTTTGGTGGCCACAAATAGTTTTAAACTCACAACTTCAGTTGCATTTTGAATCTAAGCTTGGTGTAGGAGGAATCCAGACTATATATAGGAGGAGATAAAACTTGTAGGAAAGGTTAAAACACTGACTGCACTGCAACCAGGAATAAAATTGTCACTGACAGCTACAGCAAAAATAGCATTTTCCCCTATGCAAATACATCACATATTTTGTTGTTGCTAATATGACCCCACTCACTAGGACCATAGCAAACACAGGAAGATACAACCTGGTGATGAGGGATTGACATCAGAGTTGAGTTGGTTCTGCTGCTCCAGAGCATCCACAGTTTACAAGCTGGGAGTGCAGCTGTAAGTGAACAGAAGCTTTTTACTCAGCAAGTTATTGCTTATTAAACGTTGTTGTTTGAATTTCTTTGCAACTTTAAAGTAGATTTTCCAATCAACAGATGAGTCATTCCCCTAATCCTCTTTATTTTGCCAACAGATAAGTAAGAAGACTCAGCTGATACACACCTTGGCATATTGCCATTTTATGATTCAGTCTACTGTCATAATTGTTTGTTGTTCTGCTTTGTTTCAGTGAAAATGATGGATTATAACAATTATTTTACATATTGTACTTCTCTTTTAGTCTTTAGATCTAGAAAGGGATTTGGATCCGTTTTCCTGCAAGTGAACCACAGTAGAGGCATGCCATTTTTATTTAGATATACCTAGGTTAATCTTTATTATCAACATCTCTTATTAGCAGCATTAAAGAGGAAAATCAATTCCCAAGAAAATCCTTCTGGGCACTTTCCCATCAGTAAAAGGTCATGGCACTGCAGAGTTAAAGCCTCGTCATCTCTACATGACTATTCTTGCTGGGTTTGTTCCAGTTAAAATACCTTGTGAAATGGTCATATGAGTGCTTTATGATTTAATTCAGCAATTTATAGAAGATTCCCTTTGGCTAGAATTTTCCACCCTGCAGCTGACATGCAGTAACTGGCAATAATGCCTAGGGCAAAGCAAGGGACAAATTTTAACTGGAGATGCTAAAAGCTTGTGTTGGTACGCATTTTTAGGGGTTCTGCTGTGCTGTGGCACCATGCATGGTGCTAAAGGTGAAAAAGTTTTAGTCCATTAACGTTGCAAAACTGACCTGTCCTTCAGCTTGGGTGAATGTTGCACGTCACAACACAGAAAGCTTCTCTGTGGGAGAGTTTCCAGATGAGATCTCTCATCCACCACATTGTGAAGGCAAGGGTCTAATTAGATCTATTAGCTGTTTTTCTTGCAAAACCCACCTGCAAGTTGGTGCTGAGCTGAGATGTGCAGCTTCTGGCCACAGCCTTGATTTATACCTGCCTAACGCTCTCCATGGGAAAAAATGTTTGGTCTCTTCCCTGGGCAGCTGGAGGAGGGTCTGAACTCCAGTATCTCAGGTTAAAAGGCTGGATGGCAAAGATTATGTCCATTCTATTAAAAATAACAAAACAGAGTGTTTGTTTCCTATCCCTGAGTGAAATGGACTGTCTCACATCCACACAGCCCAGGACATGCTCCTTCCTGTAGCATTCCCACCCCATCCTCTCTCTGGATGTCCTCTGGCACCCAGCTGGTTCCCCTTCAGCAACAAAATTATGATTTAGAGGGCTGGGGAACTTTACCTTGGTTTTTTTTTTTTTTCTGAAGTAATCTAAGGTTTTCTCTGCAACTCTGAACTTCAAGAACCTGTAAGTGGATGTTTTATTCACACCAGTGTGTGGCACGAGCACATACACCAATGATGGAGGGTCAGGTTCACCCATGGTGCCTTCTGGCAGGAGTTGCTGAGAAAAGACTCTCCCCAGAAGCACTCCCGAGCTCTCTCTTGGAAAAGATTCACTGGAGTGGTCAGGTCAGCCCTTGGAGCAAACTATAAAATTCAGCAGAGAAGAGCTGGGGACCAGTGCTCAGCCCCACCCCCTGCCTCATGTTTGTTTAGCAGTACTAACATACCAGGAGTCTGCACCTTATTTTCGCCAAAACAGTATTACCAATGAGCAGAAAGGGAATGACATGAGTCAAATTCAACATTGCACACTCACTCCCTGCCAGGAAGCAAACATTCTCATCAAACAGTTTAATCCAGATTAGAAATATATATATAAATCTGGCAGAGAAGGAATCTTAAGCTCAAGTCAAACTGCCTCCTGGGACTTCTCCTGGGAAAGTCAGCTCATGCCCCACCTCCCACTCAAGGTCCCATCCAGCATTATGGTTTCATCTTATGCTAAATACCCAAAGTTTTTGGCAGAATATTTGAAAATTCAGCATAATCAATTGAAAAAACCGCACAATCATGGAAATTCCTCTCTTTTTAATGGGGTTTTCTGCCTGGCTAGTAAGCAAATTGTCTTTTAAACGAAAGCTGCCTCTGAGTTTGTTCTTCTGCTGGATTCCAGCCCAGTTGACAGAGAAGGAAACTCCACAGAAGTTTTGTTCTCTCTGAAAATGATCATGCTGTTAAGCGATGTGTAATGGTTATTTATTTATTTGTTTGTTTGTTTGCTTGCCTACTGACTTGCCATAGTTCATTTTTGTTGCATTGCTGCCTGCTGTCTCTCTCCATTGGTTTAAAAGGAATGTTGCACCTTGGGTTGTTTTTTCCCTCACAGTATTTTAGCCACCCAAATCTCTTGGTGATGGTGCCTCCTGTCTTCTAGCCCTGGGGATACTTTTCTGCCATAATCATCCTTTATCTGTCTTAGGGTTAACTCTTGCAGTCCTTTTTCCCCAGAGGTGAGGGAATGGACAGACAAATGGAGCCAAAAATGAATGAAAGCAGCAGGGCTGCATAACCCAGCAGGGTAAAATGCTGACTTAACCAGCACTGCTTTGGACAGTCAGTTTCTTCCCAGTTACCTTACTGGTCACAATCTCTACAGGTCATTGCCGTGCTCTGTAGTCACGAGCTTCTCAGACAAAGAGTTACACATTTTAATTTATCTGTGAAGCAACCAGCACAGCAGCAGCGCTTCTGAACGAAGATGATAATTCATTCTGGCACTGTGCTGTGCTGTGTTAATATGAAAATGCAGTGCTGATTTTGTTTATTTGTTTTGTGTAAGGGGATTGATGCTAAATTTCCCCCTGCAAATCCAACAGGATCATTGTGGTTTAAGATAATTGCATAGCTTAGCGGAGTTGTAAAAATGCAGTTGATTCTGGCACTGGGAGCCTGCCTTTGATGTGTCTCAGGTTCATCTCCTGGAATGGAGTGCCAGTTCATCCCATGATCCATCATTTATTTATTTAAATCTAAAATAATAAAGATCAGTTCCCAAGGCCCTATGGAACTGCCATAATAAATTATGCAAAAATACTGTCAAGTTAAGCCTCAGCAGTTCAGCCAACTATCTACCTCCACTGTCAGCTGGAATGCAGGTCTCTGCCTCCTCTGAAAACCCTCTTACATAAATGCCTCTTGCAGTGTGCCTGGAAAGTCAGCAACTTTGGTATCTTTAAAAGAAACAGAGGAAAAACTTCCAGATCCATCAAATACAACACTTTTCAAGTGCTGTGCTTTTCGCAGTTACTGGGAGCTTCTGAGGAAAGGCCATTTCTTGGTGTTACAGGCCCAGTCCACAGAGGACTTTACTGTGCACACAAAACTGAGTGTGTGACAAGACAAGACAATCTAAATTCAAACACAAAGAGTAAGGAAAACTGAAAGGGATGACCACAGATACATTCTTTCTGCTTTCCCAGGAAAATACCATAAACTCCAAGAAGCACTGAACACAGATCTGAAGCACTGACCACAGCTCCTGAGATATCAATATCTTATCTCTGTACTGGGTCTGTGTGGCAAGGTTTTGGTGGTGGGGGGTGCTACACAGGTGGCAACTGTGAGAAGCTGCCAGAAGCTTCCCCATATTCAACAGAGCCGATGCCAGCTGGCTCCAAGACAGACCCGCCACTGGCCAAGGCCAAGGCCGTCAGATAGTGCCTCTGGAATAACAGAGTTAAGAAGGAGAAAAAAAACACAGCAACTGCAGCTGGAGAGAGGAGTGAGAATATGTGAGAGAAACAGCCCTGCAGACACCAAGGTCAGCAGAGAAGGAGGGGGAAAAGGTGCTCCAGGTGCCAGAGCAGAGATTCCCCTGCAGCCCGTGACGAAGACCATGGTGAGGTAGCTGTGGCCCTGCAGCCCACAGAGGTCCACACTGTAGCAGGTATCCCCCTGCAGCCCATAGAGATGTGTGATGAACTGTCTGCAACCCCCATTCCCTGTCTTCCTGCACTGCTGTAGGGGGAGAACGTAGAGAATTCAGGAGGGAAATTAAACCCAGGAAGAAGGGAGGGGTGGGGGAAAGTTGTTATAAGATTTGGTTCTATTTCTCATTATCGTACTTGGATTTAATTGTCAATAAACTGAACTAATTCCCCCAAGTCGAGTATTTTTTGCCCACTATGGTAATTAGTAATTCTCCCTGCCCTTATCTCAACCCACAAGCCTTTTTTAAAATTTTCTCTCCCCTGCCCAGCTCAGTAGGGGAGTGACTGAGCAGTTTTCATGGGCACCTGGCACTCAGCCAGGGTTAGCCCACCACACACTCCCAAATATTCTGCCTGGATTTCATTTGTTGAGCTGCATGAGGCATGTTTACCAGCATCTAACCCTGAGGTAGCCATCACGTTGTCAGTGTTTGTGCCCAAGAGGGAAGGCTGTGTGTGTCTCACAAGACACGTATTATGAAAACTGGCTAAGAAGAATGCTAGCAAAGGAAGAAGAAAATGATAAATAAAGTCGGCTTAAAATAGCGAAATTACTTAGACTATTACTTTCACTGTAGAAGCTCTAAACCCTTCACTTTTTTCCCTAAAGCCTATGTCCCTGGTATCTCCTGAATAATTTCCCAGTATATCCTATTTCTTCCTACTCTTGTCAGTACTGCGGCAAAAAAGGTCAACTGTCACAAAATGCTATTAAATTCCTTTAGCCTCCAAAATGCTTGGCTGTGTCTAGTCTGCCTGTTGGCACTGCTCTTTGTCATGTAGTAACTCCTGTGCTCATGAATTGTCTGGAAAAATGCTTGTGAGCCCATTCGAAAACCATGCCAACAACTTTTTGCAAAAATGCAAAACAATTTTGGCAATTTCAGTTGCATGAAGCACCTTCTGCAACCAACAAAGATCAACAGACCGCGTGCAGCCAAGGATGCTGCCCATCCAAAAAAGCTCTTGACTCAGGGGACTCGAGATCTGCAGCTGAGTCTCAGCCTGTTGTCCATGTGTATCTCTGGTCTTCACAATGCCTGTGCCTTGGGATGGATTCTACGAAAAGTCCAGGCTGACTATGAGCCCAGTATTAAGTGGAAATAAAGCACCTTTCTGAAATCTGGTTCCCAAACACAAAAAAAGGCAAATGTAATGGAAACTTGAGTGAATGGAGACTAGCTAGACCACTAAGTCTCATTTTTCCACATCTCATCTCTAGACCTTACAATACCAAATAGAGCCAAGCACAAGCCAAGTAGAAACACTTTCAATTATAAAGGAGTTATACTCTCTTTGCAAATCATCCTTAGCCAAGGCCACATCCCAAATGGGTTCTGTTTTTCAGTGTTTCAGTAAAGAAGCAGCCTCTTGGGAATGCTAAACACCCTGGGACCAATATTAAATATTGTGTGATATTGGAAGGTCACTTACCCTCTTCAGTATTTTCTGAATGAAAGACTCCTTAGAATGGGGAAAAGTAAAAGGCTGTAGGATCACTTGTAGACACCCTATTAACTGAGTCTGTATCTTGAGATTTCTAACATAGCATTGATGAAGTTTCTAAAACAACTCAGCTTTCAAAACTTGCAAGACCACTAAAAGATTATTCAAGGATCAGGGAGCACAATCCAGGAACTGAAGTGGAAGAGTCTGTAACTGGTTTTGATGCAATTACCAGCATGCACAGTTAAACCATACAACTACATGCTGTATCTTTCACCAAAGTTGTGTTTAACCTTCTTTTTTTATTGAAAGGTAATGACTGGCCCACCTTTTGCACAGGTGAATGCAATTTAGATATGTTCATAGGTAAAGCAGACACAGCAGCTGGGGAATTAATTAAACGTTTGCCTAACTACGTAAACAGACAGTGATATATCTTCATAGCATCTGGCAGTTTAACCATTCACTAGGCATCCTATAATTAGCATGCTGATGAATTTAATAGAATACTGTTCTAATGTAGTGCCAGATGGTCCTTCTGACTTACAAGGGGAATGACAATCTCTGTCATGTTTACTTCAAGGGCAGCAGAACAGCCAAAAAGATCCTTCTTAGACTACAACACTGATGATGTAAGAGGTTATGTTTGCTGTCCTCAGAAAGCAATGGCTTTAAGTGTTACTATATGAAGTAAGCATGGTTCAGGAACTTCACATGAACAGTTTGCTTGGCTTTCCTTTTTTATTTCTGCTATTTCATGAAGACATTCACTTGCTAGCTGTGTTTGCAGAAGAACTTTGTATAAGACAAGTAAGCACCAATCCCAAGGTACTGTGGAACAGGAGGAGGTGGAGGGTATTGAGTAGTACTCAGAGAGGTCTGCTCTGCAGCAAGATCTGTGAGATGACCCCTGGCCATGTCAGTGGAGCTTTAAGTTAGCCCAAACATTACACAAGTGACTCTTTGCTGTAGCTTCATTAGAGAAATCAACTTTTACAAAGCAACTAGTGAAATAGCAAGGAAAATAAAATGAGGAATATCCATGGAAGAGAAACTAAATGACAGAGATGGAGACATATTTGCTGTCAATAAGTAAAGACAATTATTATGTAGCCAGCAGAGAATTTCAATAAATTTCAGTATCATTCTGGAGTTTATAACAGACTTTAGTGGAATTAGTAGTCAGAATACAGCAATCTTATTATCAAAGGATGTCTTGTAACTAAGAACCTCTGGGAGAAGGTACCATGCGTGACAGATAAATCTCAGTGGTTCTTTCATTTTGAAGCTGAATGCAGCTGGATGTCTCCTTCATGACAACTATTGATCATGTTCCAGCTGAGCCCCAGCTAACATTGTGAACATTAAAACTTGCTGACCGGTTTTTACTCAGCCTATCTCTGTACCATCATTTTCTCTTAAATAACAAATTATACTGTCAAAATGTCAGTGTAGGGACTCCGTAAAGACTGCTACCTTATCAGCATAAGCAACACGCTCCACATTAATAGCCTAAATCCCCTGCTGCAGAGAACAACTGCTTTTAACTTCAGGACCTTCCAAACTGTATCTAGACTGCTGGAGATCTCAAACTACTTTTATGGGCTCCTGCAGTGATTCTGACTTAAAGACCATTGCACAGTGAGGATTAGTGATCCACGTAACAGCGCATCTGTGAAGGAACAAGGCCGTGCTGTGCTGCGCACCAACAGCATCACCTTCAGGCCTGTGCCATGCTGCACTTCTGCCTCGGTGCAGGGCAGATGCAGTCGGGTGATGGTAACAGAGGAGCCTGTGGGCAGCTCCCACTCCATACCAGTGATTACACATCTGCGTGGCCTTGTCTTTATCTCACAGTGCACCAAGTTCTCATGTGAACATCCTCTCTGTTTGACAGTAGAAATGATGAATGGAGTTGTTTTCTTGTAAGAAAATCCTATAAAAGCTTGAATGACCAGAATGGACTAATCCTTCCTTCTGATGGGGTCTGCAGGGCATGCTGCTACTCTCCAGTGCTGCACAACACGGGGCTAAAGGGACGTAAGTTTAACTCTACTGTTCTCCTTCTTTATACTGTTAATTTTATAAGTCTTACTTTAAATNCGAGGAGGAGGCGGAGGGGTCCAGCCGCTGGTGCCGCCGGGCCGAGAGGCGCCCGCGCCCTCCGCCGCCGGGAAAACGCTCCTGCCCCGGCGCCTCCTCTGCCCCCGGCCGGGTCGGGCCGGGGCGACCCCCGCCCGCTCGGTGCACGAGAGGGGCGCGGCGAAGGGACCGGCGCTCACAGGCTCCGCTCCGCTCGTGATACCCTGCGGATGGCAGGATATGCGACGGGTTATTGCTGTGCCAAGCGGCGGGGCAGGGGGGACCCCCGCTCATGGAACCCCACCCCACTACCCCAAGAATGAGCGGACAAATACGAAGTTGTTGGGGCTGGCAGGGTGGGAGGGTCGTAGGCAAGGATGTCATGCGGGACAGNTATGGGCTCCTGCAGTGATTCTGACTTAAAGACCATTGCACAGTGAGGATTAGTGATCCACGTAACAGCGCATCTGTGAAGGAACAAGGCCGTGCTGTGCTGCGCACCAACAGCATCACCTTCAGGCCTGTGCCATGCTGCACTTCTGCCTCGGTGCAGGGCAGATGCAGTCGGGTGATGGTAACAGAGGAGCCTGTGGGCAGCTCCCACTCCATACCAGTGATTACACATCTGCGTGGCCTTGTCTTTATCTCACAGTGCACCAAGTTCTCATGTGAACATCCTCTCTGTTTGACAGTAGAAATGATGAATGGAGTTGTTTTCTTGTAAGAAAATCCTATAAAAGCTTGAATGACCAGAATGGACTAATCCTTCCTTCTGATGGGGTCTGCAGGGCATGCTGCTACTCTCCAGTGCTGCACAACACGGGGCTAAAGGGACGTAAGTTTAACTCTACTGTTCTCCTTCTTTATACTGTTAATTTTATAAGTCTTACTTTAAATGCTGCTTTACAGAATCCAGGTGCCTTTCCTACTGGGATCATAACCCCCATATGCAAACCCCTTGTTGCAGCCGGCAGGTCCCAGTTAGAAAAGCCTCTCTGGAGAAAGGATCCTGAGGGAAGGGGAGCCCGGGAGGGTGCGTGGGTGAGTGCCCAGGGTGCAGCAGCGGGCGGGGTGCAAGGCAAGTCGCCTCGGTGGCTCCCGCGGTGGCCAGGGAGAGCACGGAGGGGCTGTCTGGACGCCCCCCGCGGCTGAAGTACTGGGGTGTCCCAGCAGGGATGGGGCAGGGGAAGGGAAAGCCGAGGGACGTTTGCCCTGCGTTTGCTTTTGTGTGAAGCGGGGCCGTCCGGCGCAGCCGGCGGGCAGCGANGAACCCCACCCCACTACCCCAAGAATGAGCGGACAAATACGAAGTTGTTGGGGCTGGCAGGGTGGGAGGGTCGTAGGCAAGGATGTCATGCGGGACAGGGTCAAACGCTCTGCATAAATCCAGGCAGACGATGTCATTTTCTCTGCCCCGCCCACCAACGCTGTAGCCCCGGCACAGAAGGTCACCAAATTTGTCAGGCATGATTTGCCCCTAGTAAAGCCATAGTGGCTGTTACCAATCACCTCTTTGTTTTCCATGTGCCTTAGGATAATTTCCAGGAGAATCTGCTCCATGATCTTGCCTGGCACAGAGGTGAGACTGACTGGTCTGTAGTTCCCTGGGTCTTTGGCTTTCCCGTTTTTAAAAATGGGGGTTCTATTTCCCTTTTCCCAGTTATTGGTGTCTTCGTTTCAGACCATTTAAGAGCACCCTCTGGAATGAGTTGTCTCCCTTTATAGGAGAATATATATGAACATATCTGAATTCCATTCACCTGTGGGAAAGGTGGGTCGTTTGTTGTCACCTTCAGGCTAGTTGGTGATGACTTCCAAGATCCCAGGGCAATTTGCATTTCCTATTCGAGCTCGTTGTGTAATGAGGGTAATCCATGTACTCCAGGTAGCACTGGTGGCATGATGGGTTGCAGGGACCTTTCCTTTAAACATCTGGCCCAGCACTGGTACTCAGGGTGCCAGAAGCAGCTGTGCTTCAGTGCCAATCATTTCTGAGGCAGCTTGAACCCCTTCATAGGCTGCAAGAATCTCTTTTGCAGCTGGGGTGTAGCTGGCCTCAGATCCTCTATATACCTGACTCCAGAACCCAAGAGGTCATCCTTGAGTATCTCCAGGTACCTTCTGCCAGAGGCTCCAGGCAATGGTGCACAGCATGTTATTCACATCCTGTCCTGCCTGGCCCTAGGACTACTGCATGAGCTGTTTCTTGTTTAACCTGTTCAAAGGCTTGCTGTCGTTCAGGGCCCCACTTGAAACAGTTTTCCTTCTGTGTCACAAGGCAGAGAGGGCCTAAAATCTGGTTGTATTCTGAGATGTGCATCCTCCAAAAACCCATGGTGCCTAGGAAAGCCTGTGTTTTTTTATTACTGGTCAGTGAGGACATGGTAGCTATCTTATTAATCACCTCTGTCGGAATCTGTTGACAGCTCTCTTGCAACTTCACTCCTAGGAAATTAATTTCCTGGGCAGGTCCCTTGACGTTGTTTTGTTTAATGACACAAACAGCTTTCAGGAGAATCTGAATTATTTTCTCCCCTGGCTCAAAAACATCTTCTGCTGTGTTGCCCCATACAATGAGGTCACTGATAAACTGCAAGTGTTCTGGAACTTCATCCTTTTCAGTGCAGTCTGGATCAGTCCATAGAAAATGGTGGGACTGTGCTTCCACCCCGTTGCAGTCAATTCCAAGTATACTGCACACCCCTCCAGGTGACAGCAAACTGTGGCCTGCACTCTGCAGCTACAAGAATAGAGAAAAACACATTTGCACTGTCAAGAGTGGGGTCCCATTTTGCTGCCTTAGAATCCAGTTCATGCTGAAGTTCCAGCATGTCTGTCACGGCAGCACTCAGTGATGGTATGACTTCATTCAGAATCACAGAATCAACTAGACTGGCAAACACCTCTGAGAACACCAAGTTCAACCCATGACCTAACACTACTATCTCAACCAGACCACGGCACTGAGTGCCATGTCCAGTCTTTTCTTAAACACCTCCAGGGACGGTGACTCTCTGGCCAGCATATTCCAATGCCCCCTTCTGTGAAGAACTTCTTCCTAACGTCCAGCCTAAACCTCCTCCCCTGGCAAAGATTAAATCTGTGTCCTCTTGTCCTGTCACTGGTTGCCTGGGAGAAAAGACCAACCCCCTCCTGGCTCCACCCTCCTTTCCGGTAGTTGTAGCGAGTGATAAGGTCTCCCCTGAGCCTCCTTTTTTCCAGACTAAACAACCCCAGCTCCCTCAGCTGTTCTTCATATGGCTTCTGTTCCAGGCCCTTCATCAGCTCTGTTCCCCTTCTCTGGACACGCTCCATCATCTCAACATCCCTCCTAAATTGGGGGCCCAGAACTGGACAGAGTACTCAAGGTGTGGCCTCACCATTGCCAAGTACAGGGGAACAATCACTTCCCTAGTCTTGCTGGCCACACTA
>VWZW01005592.1:1115938-1133917 GCA_013397115.1 Edolisoma coerulescens
GGCTGCCAGCTTTTCCAGGAGTATGCTATGGGAGACAGTGTCAAAGGCCTTGCTGAAGTCCATGTGGACTACATCCACAGCCTTCCCTGCATCCACCAGGCGGGTCATAAAAGGAGATCAGGTTGGTCAGGCAGGACCTGCCCCTCCTAAATCCATGCTGGCTGGATCTGAGCCCTTGGCCATCCTGTGGGTGCCAAGGGATCACACTCAGGATGATCTGTTCCATAATCTTGCCGGGCACCGAGGTCAGGCTGACAGGCCTGTAGTTTCCCGGATCCTCCTTCTGGCCCTTCTTCTGGATGAGTGTCACATTGGCCAGCTTCCAGTCATTTGGGACCTCCTCATGCCCCAGGACTGATGATAAATTGATGCCTTTTTCTCTGGTCCTAAAAATACGAGTCAGACACAGGTTGATAAAAAGGCTACCTTTACGTGAGGATGCTCGGGTACAAAAATTCGTCAAGGTAGAAAAGACCAAAGATGCGTGTCCCGCGTAATGCATCTACAATTTTTACAGATTTTGCAAATTAGCGTATCTGAAAAGAACCCTCCAGGTTAGCAACCCAACTGGTAAAGTAATTCCCCCAGTTCTAGTACCTTCTAGATTCTCCCCGCTAAGGGTGGGATCCAGGCCCTGTTTACAAAAGTATGTCTCGGAAAGCTGGTTTCAGCCTTGGTTTCTAAGGAGAACCAAGATAGCATAGGGATCCTGGAATTTGTTTTGTCTTTCTGTCGAGTAAAATGTTGAAACTAAGCTACAACACGAAGCTACAAAGCTACAAGTACATGTGTAAGGCATATAGAGAATATATAAAAGGGAAAAAAGGGTAAAAACCAAAATGGCATCAAAATGATGAAGAGCGGCTTGAAAAGTTCATCTGCCAGCTCCCTCATCACCCTAGGATGGACCCCATCCAGTCTCATAGACCTGCAAGGATGCAAGTGGCTTAGCAGGTCTCTGACTGCTTCCTCCTGGATAACAGGGGGGCTATTTTGCTCCCTGACCCCATCTACCAGCTCAGGAGGCCAGTTGTCCTGAGGACAACCTGTCTTCCTGTTGAAAATAGAGGCAAAGAATGTGTTAAGTACCTCTGCCTTTTCCTCATCTTTAGTTACTACATTTGCCCTGCATCCAATTAAGGATGGAGGTTAGCCTTGCCCCTCCTTTTGCCATTAATGTATTAATAAAATATTTATTACTACCTTTCATAGAAGTGGCCAGATTAGGTTCTAATTGGGCTTTTGCCCTCTAATTTTTTTCCTACCTGACCTGGCAACATCCTTAAACATTTCTTTAGCTTCCAGGAGAATCCCTGAATTAATTCAGCCGTCTGATTATTATCCAAAAAGAACTGTAGTGGTTTGACTTTGGCTGGGTGCCAGGTGCCTACTAAGCTGCTCTATCAATCTCCTTCCCAGTGGGACAGGGGAGAGAAGAAGATGGAAAACAACCAGCAGGGTGAGATAAGGCAGTTTTATTACAGTGAAGGTAAAGAAATAAGCAAGAGTCTCCACACGTATAAGTGAAGGAAAAAGTCAATCTCTACTTCCCATCCATGAGTGATGTTCAAACACTTCCTGGGAAGCAGGGCTTCAGCATGCATAGTGGTTGCTCTGGAAGGCAAACATTGTAGAATCACGAATGCCCCCCCATCCTCCGCTCTCCCTTAGCTTTTATATCTGAGCTGATGCCATGTGGTGTGGAATGTCCCTTTGGTTAATCTGGGTCAACTGACATGGTTGTGTGCCCTCCCAGGATCTTGCCCACTCTCAGCCCCTTGATGGGGGAAGGAATGTTAGAGGGAGAGGACAGATCAGCAGTAGCCAAAACACTGGTGTGGTATCAACACCCTGCCAGGTACCAATGCAAACCACAGCACTGTGAGGGATGCTAAGGAAAAAAAAATTAACTCTATTTCAGTTGGACCCAATACAGACTTCACCCCTTATTCCATACCATTTGCATCATACTCAGATCCCACATAATCTATGTATCTATAATCTATGTAGTTTAAAGCCCTATCAGCGCTGCTGTCACCGAAACTGGGAAAAACAGAAACTCTCAAACAACATCTTTTCAGTGCTAGAGAATCAAGTTATTACTTTATTCTGGCCAGGATGAGCAATAGAAATCATTTCATGTACAAATGGGTTGTGCAGTGAAGATCATTCCATCACACATGATTCTTTTACTAGACTTGTCACATATTGATACAGGCAAAACCCAAACACATTCTTATGCATTGGTCTCAGATTACACAATTTTTAGTATTCAATTTCCTATTGGTTAGTGATCCCTTAGCCTTTGATGCTAATTTGGTCCTCATTCTTAGGTTCTCTTATCAGTCTTTTCCCAGAGCAGGTGTCTCCAACTGCACCACAGGGGTGATGATCGTTAATGGTCACTTATTTCCTGTGTATGTTCTGGCTATTCCCAATCTGTTGATGTTAAACTCGTCAGGACTCGCCCGATAAACAGAGCCAATTCCCCTCCCTCTAGGCAAAGACGAACAAACTTCTGACTAGAGTTACATAAAAAAACTTTAGAAGTTGTGTCATTTCCAACACTGCCAACTCATGGGCTAGAATCCTTTTGCCCTTGTTAGACAGATAAAGCCCATCTGACTCTGGCAGACCTGGTACTGATCCTGTCTCAGTCGTCCTCGGCCCCCCCCAGAAATTGGCAGATGGAATCTTAGGGCAGCGGCAGCACCTGCGGCTCCCGGCCCAGCTGCACCAGCGCCCGCCCAGCGCTCCGGCTCCCGCTCCAGGATCCGGCCCACCTTCCCCGCGTGCTCCCCTAGCACCATGACGCGGCCGGAGCCCCCCCGAGGCACCACCGTCTCCAGAGAGGCCTCACGGAGGCCCTCCACCAGGAGCCCGTCGTCCGTCCGGCCCACGCAGGTGTCGGCGGACAGCAGGTGCTCCATCTGCACCTTGCGGTCGTAGTAGCGGCCCCACGGAAGGTCCTGTCCACACACCGCACCCGCAGGTCCCTGCGCAGCCAACGGCGGGTCCCGGCGGGGGACCCCCGGCGCTGCTTCACCGACCGCTCCGTTTCCGAGGGCTCCTTCCGCTTCTTCCCCCCGCGCGGGGGGTGCCCGCCCTGCGCCCCCTCCCCGGGGCCCTTCTCGGAGGGGCGGCCAGAGGCACCAGCGCTGGCTGGGTGCAGCCCGTGCTGGTTCATGGCCACCACCTGCCTCCCCAGCTGGAGCCGCACCAGCGCCCCCCCCAGTCTCGGGGTCCAGCGCCTCCACCTTGCCCTCCACGCCGCAGTGGGGCCCAGACTCGATACGCACAAAGTCCCCCACAGCCGGGCCCCCTCGGGGAGGTCTCCCCGGATTTGGGGGTACCCGGGGGGGCCCTTGGCCCCCAGGCCCAGCCCCCGCGGGCGGGGCTGGTGCTCCAGGAGGGGCACGACCGTGGGGAAGGTGCGCCCGATGCCGTGGCCCTGTCTCCAGCCCATACCCCGCAGCCTGGCCAGCCCGAACCGCCCCACGGGCATGGCCTCGTGGTCCTGGGGGGTCGGCAGCGGCCCCGTGGCAACATCCTTGTCGGGCAGCTGGAGGGGGATGGAGATGGGGGGTCCCGAGCCCCCCTCGGGCTGCTTCAGGCTCTGCCGCGCCTCCTTTAGCCTCCACCGACAGGGAGAGCCCCGNCTCAACACGAACGACGCCGGCCCTGGTCGCGGCCCCGAGGTTCCCCCGAACAGGCCGATCCCCTTGGCTGCCAGTACACCGCTGCCCGCCGCCATCTTCCTCCGCGGGGCCCTGTGCTATAACTACACTGATAGAAAACTGGTTTTAACACACAAAGTCAGAGTATAACCTGGCAACACGTTATAGTCAGGTTGGTCAGAGCAGTGGTCGCAGTCCCATCAGAGTTCTCGTCTCCCTCCGGCCNGGGGATCACCAGCTCCTTCGGGGGCGCTGGGGCCGGCCGGGTGCTGAGCAGTTCCTGGTGTTCTACTGCTGTCCAAGAAGTCGGTGTCGGGCTTGGTGTCGCCGGCCGCGCCGGGCTCCATGCAGGGTCCCACGGGCAGCAGCCGCCGCCGCTCCGCCCTGCGGCTCAACACGAACGACGCCGGCCCTGGTCGCGGCCCCGAGGGTCCCCCGAACAGGCCGATCCCCTTGGCTGCCAGTACACCGCTGCCCGCCGCCATCTTCCTCCGCGGGGCCCTGTGCTATAACTACACTGATAGAAAACTGGTTTTAACACACAAAGTCAGAGTATAACCTGGCAACACGTTATAGTCAGGTTGGTCAGAGCAGTGGTCGCAGTCCCATCAGAGTTCTCGTCTCCCTCCGGCCTCGTCAAGTGGTACCAGAAGTCCCCACGTCAAAGATTTATGTATGCTCAGGTTCAGGTGGGAAAGCTCAGTACCTTCCCCAGGGCAGGAAGTTTCACAATGGATCATGTAACACTGTGAGTCATAGGATATTTTGGGAGTCTTTGATGGGCTTAAGTCCTTACAGTGGCCTATTCTGCTGGTGCTATTGAGTCTGTTATGGCCCATTAGCAGAGATGACCACTTAGGCTGGGTGTGAACATGCTGGNGGCCCTGTGCTATAACTACACTGATAGAAAACTGGTTTTAACACACAAAGTCAGAGTATAACCTGGCAACACGTTATAGTCAGGTTGGTCAGAGCAGTGGTCGCAGTCCCATCAGAGTTCTCGTCTCCCTCCGGCCTCGTCAAGTGGTACCAGAAGTCCCCACGTCAAAGATTTATGTATGCTCAGGTTCAGGTGGGAAAGCTCAGTACCTTCCCCAGGGCAGGAAGTTTCACAATGGATCATGTAACACTGTGAGTCATAGGATATTTTGGGAGTCTTTGATGGGCTTAAGTCCTTACAGTGGCCTATTCTGCTGGTGCTATTGAGTCTGTTATGGCCCATTAGCAGAGATGACCACTTAGGCTGGGTGTGAACATGCTGGTGCTTCCCCAGAGGAGAATTATCACAGCTGAATCATTGGTGTGAAGAAAAGGAAGCACTGCTTGCCTCGAAGGATTTGACTCTTTTTCCTTATTTCATTTAACACCCAGTTTGTAACCTGAGGTGTCAGGTGTGCATTGGGCAGCTGCTGCACAGAACCCATGATTAACAGTTCAGCAAAAATGACAGGAGAAAATACACAGTTTGGTTACACCCACATAGTGCTAAACTGGCATCCTACTTCTGTAACTAGAACAGCTAATAATGTATTTATGAAAACACTTTAAAACTATTCTTTACAGAAGGGGCTGCAGTTTTGGGAGGACAGTTGCTTGTGATAATGGAGCCACGTCAGAGAAGTTCACTGCCAGAGAATTGTCTGCCATAGCAGGGACCCCACGGTGCAGCAGGGGAAGGACTCGTCTCNAAGAAAAGGAAGCACTGCTTGCCTCGAAGGATTTGACTCTTTTTCCTTATTTCATTTAACACCCAGTTTGTAACCTGAGGTGTCAGGTGTGCATTGGGCAGCTGCTGCACAGAACCCATGATTAACAGTTCAGCAAAAATGACAGGAGAAAATACACAGTTTGGTTACACCCACATAGTGCTAAACTGGCATCCTACTTCTGTAACTAGAACAGCTAATAATGTATTTATGAAAACACTTTAAAACTATTCTTTACAGAAGGGGCTGCAGTTTTGGGAGGACAGTTGCTTGTGATAATGGAGCCACGTCAGAGAAGTTCACTGCCAGAGAATTGTCTGCCATAGCAGGGACCCCACGGTGCAGCAGGGGAAGGACTCGTCTCCCTGAGCATCGAGAGAAACCACGGGTGATAAACTGATGAAAACCTCCACTCCGTGTCTCCCTGTGCTGTTGGTGGGAAGGAGGGAGGAGTTGTGGGGGGAGAAAAGGTGGTTCTTAGGGGCTTATTTTACTTCTCATTATCCTACTCTGATTTTGTTTATATCTCTAAGTCGAGCCTGTTTTGCCCTTGATAGTAGTTCAAGAGTGTTTTCTCCAGGTCATTTTCTCAGCTCATGAACACTTCGTTGTATTTTCTCTCCTCTGTCCAGTTGTAGGGGAGGGTGAGTGAGTGGCTGTTGTGGGTGCCTGGCGCCTGGCCAGTGTCAAGCCACCATGCAAATTTGCGAAGCATTCCGTTTTAGAGGAAGCTGTGAGCATCCTTGGTCATCCTCACCTAAAAGTTGTTTTCTTTTACACTAGGATGATGACAGATTCCATGAATTCCATAGCATAACAACAGTATTAGCCAATATTATTAGCAGTATTAAAGAGCTTATATAAGGATGAACAATGACTGTGGAAGCCTGCAGTACAAAATCATCCACATTCAAATCCACCCTGGGCAGGGAGAAGGAGTTGTATTCATTCATTGTCATTGTTTGTCTTAACATGTTACCAAACTCAGCAAAATAAAAAGATAAGCAGTGTGGCTGCCAAATGCCATGTGCCACACAAGAGCTTGCTACTTGAGAAATACTATTGACCATTTACTGTAGCATGCAATATATACATATATATATGTTATAAAAGAATGCACCTAATTTGAGAATAAAACAAATATAAATTTATTTCGTGTCCGAGAGATCGCACACGCAAAGCCACGATCAAAAAGGAGATAGAACCAAGCCTGGGCCTGGAACTGAGTGAATGCAGGTCTGATCTCTATTGCATCAGACCTCCCCTGTTCACTCTGGCTGCTTCGGCAGCTGGTTTATATACAGTTTTTCTGCAAAGTCCGGATTCTGGGTATTATTTTTGCCACTCAGCATATTCATGAAGCATGCTATTTGTGGGACTGAGATGGACAAAGCGCATCCTGTTTTTTGATTAGTCTCTCATCACTGGGGGAAGTTATCTGATGGTTCTTGATGTTCCATATCTGAGTTCCTGATCGGATCGTTAACACCTGAGCTGGGAGGAGATCTTCGGAGATGGTCAATCAGCTATACCGGGAACCCCTCTTTGGAGATGTAGATTTCCAGGAACTCGCTGGATGCCTTCTTGATGGGCCGTCTGCTCTCTGTGGCCCTGTTTTTCGGATGCAAACACCTTCCTGGTAGAAACTGTGTTCTTTTTGGAACAAGCCCTGTTCTTTTCGGATGCAAATACCCTCCCGGTAAGAGCTGCATTCTTCTCGGAACCAGCTCTGGCCGTTTTTAAAACTGGTTACAACTTAACTTTATACATAACATTTTGATATTACATATTTGAGCGCGAATTACCCGATTTATTTATAACATATATATAAAAGCCTTTATCTTGCCCCACTTGGGCGCCAAAAGGCCAAAAAGCTGGGTGCCAGGTGCCCACAAAGCCAGTCTATTGCTCCCTTTCCCAGTGGGACAGGGGAGAGAATAAGATGGAAAAAAAACAACCAGTAGGGTGAAATAAAGCAGATTATTACAGCAAAAGAAAGAAAGAAGCAAGAATCTGTGTGCATGTAAGTAAAGGGAAAAGTTAATCTCTACTTCCCATCAGTGAGTGATGTTCAAACACTTCCTGGGAAGCAGGGCTTCAGCATGCATAGTGGTTGCTCTGGAAGGCAAACATTGTAGAATCACAAATACCTCCCTACTTCCTCCGCTCTCCCTTAGCTTTTATATCTGAGCTGATGCCATGTGGTGTGGAATATCCCTTTGGTTAATTTGGGTCAGCTGACATGGTTGTGTGCCCTCCCAGGATCTTGCCCACTCTCAGCCCCTTGATGGGGGAAGGAATGTTAGAGGGAGAGCACAAATCAGCAGTAGCCAAAACACTGGTGTGGTATCAACACCCTGCCAGCTACCAATGCAAACCACAGCACTGTGAGGGCTGTGAACTCTACCTCAGTCAGACCAAATACACCCATGCTGCATGCATTAGTGTAAATGCATTTCAGCTGGGCTGCTGATGCACCCCTGACTGTAGCTTACCACTGTCAGGCTCATCTCTGGAGAGCCTGGGTTCATCCCCTTCTATAGCACGCAAGCCCAGGTATATAGAAACGGCTAGATCGGAGGTCTTGCTGCTATGTCTTCAGTAAAGGCGGCACACACACAAAAAGAGTCCAAAGGCAAGCTCCTCACCCACTGGAGCTGCCCCTAAGCAGATAATCCAGCATGTGCAGGTGGAGACAAAGAAGGAGAAAGGGGGCTTTGCGTATGAGTTCCACACAGGGCTTATTAAGGTGGAAATTCAGGGAGAGCAAGCTGAATTGCAAGGGGTTCTGGGGGCTTTTATACTGGGAATGGTAAAGGCGGGGGTAAGGGATATAGCCAATAGCGTAAGGGAAGGAATGTGGGGTTTACAGTGAATGCACCAATGAGAATAACACAAAGGAGGGACTTAGGGAAGGAACCAATGGGGTGTCAAGTTTAACAGAACTTTCTAGCGCTTTATACATATTAATCAATGGAAATGAATATTAATAACAACATACATAAAACTGGGAGGGGAAAACATGAACCAGCAACAGGAAGGTATGTGTCTAGGTTTGAAAGACAGGTGTCTGCTAAGGAAGGCAGGAGTCCCCCTTGGAACGGAAAATGAAACCCCCTTCCCTCCAAATTATTATAATTTTGGAATTAAGGGGCTTTCAGGCAAAGATATGAGAAACAGGAATAACAGTTCTTTACTAATATCTATATAGGTATGTATAACAAGGCAACCAACAACAATAACTATGGCAGTAACAACAGAAAACAGAACCAGTAACCCAGTGACAGCCTTCTCCGCTGTCAGGCACCTTCCCCTTCCGTGCAGTGACGGTCACAGCCGGCAGGGGCGCTGGCGGCTCCCAGTAAGCGGGGGTGGGTGCGATGGTTCTCCTGTGGCTGCAGGGGGGCTCCGGAGCGAGCTCGGGGAGCATGTGGTGATGGCAGCTTAGCTGAGTCGGGGAGGGATGGAGGAAAGGCTTCACAAACTCCCTGGGCAGCCGATTCCGATGTCCAGACAGACGTCTCGGGAACAGCAGGCGTACAGCAAAGGCTCACAGCAGGGGCCAAGGAAGGGCGGAGCAGGGCAGCTGCAGCCTGGCTTCCAGCGGGGCAGGGAAAAGCAGCCTTGGGGTCTCAGAGGTTTTCTCTGAGGCATGGTGGGAGTAAAGCTGGAGAAAAGCCAGACTCCACAGTGGTGAGTTCTCCCCCCAAAAGCGAACGTAGCCTCTCTCCCCCCCCGAACGCTGAGAGAACAAGAGAGAGGCAGGGGCCGCACCCAACCCCAGATAAAAAGAGGGCAGCTAACTGACCCTCCCTCCATGTGGCCAGGTCCTTTAGTCTCTCTTAAGTGCTCAGTAATTTGTCTCCTAGCTACCTGTATGGGAAAAATTCCTTTGAGGAGGCTCACTGGGCAGATTATTTTCTTCTATGTCATCTGGCTGAGCCTCCTCATCCAGGGCCTCATACCTATTCTGAAGTGGCACCTGGGTGGGTGATGGGGGTCGGGAGGAATTTTTATTACCTCCCTGAGTAGGAACTCATTTCCACTCCCCTTCATCCACCCGGTGTGCTCCTATTGCCTGATGGCAGGAGGCATGGGAGTCCTCTGACTCCTGGGGGGCTTCTCTCGAGGATGGAAGGATGAAACTCCACCAGTCTATTTCCCTTTCACTTTCTCTAATGCTCCGTAGTCTTTCTACTTCCTCCTTAAGCTCGGCCATCAGAGAAAGGAGATCGTTCACCTGTTCACACCTCAGGCAGGCGTCTTTTACAACATCCCCTGGTACTACTGACAAGCTCAAACACTCCTCACAGGAAGGGGTCTGGACAGACGCATCCTTCTTGGAGGGTTCTGTTTGACTAGGTACACTTTTACTAGCTGTAGCTTTTGATCGTGTAAAAACCATTGCTGAAAAAAACCCAACCAACCAAATCTCAGCACAAAACAAACTAAAAACCCCACTAGCAGGAGGATACCTGCAACCCTGCCTGCTTGCCCTGCCTGCATAAACTGCCGCGCAAACTGCCATGCCACGCCCTCAGAGACATGCCACGCCCCTGTTTGCCCACTCCTGTTCGCCGCACTCCCTAGAGCTCTTTCTTAATCACACCCCTGCTGGCTGGAGGAAACCCCGCCCTATGCCTGTGAGA
Organism: Edolisoma coerulescens; assembly: GCA_013397115.1. NCBI lineage: Eukaryota > Metazoa > Chordata > Aves > Passeriformes > Campephagidae > Edolisoma > Edolisoma coerulescens. Next base: position 1,125,971 of record VWZW01005592.1, read on the forward strand.
GAGCAAAGCGCCCACTTGCTCCCATGTTCCCCAAGTTCCTGAAAACTCAGTCCTTGTTTTGGCTGTAGGCGTATTCCTGAGCCAAATGTCTCCTCTTTATCTTCTAACATCCTTGAGTAGCAATTTCTGCATGCCTTGCTCCTCTGCTAAAGGTCCGCAGACACAGTGTCTTCTCTGTTAAAAGCAGTCACAGTGTCTTCTGTGTTAAAAGTTCACAGTCACAGTGTCTTTCTACTAAAAGCTCACAGTTACAGTAGAAATTAAATTAACCCTTTTAGTGTCATATTGCCCCTCTCAATCCACCGCAGTGTTGCTAGGGCATGGCCGTACGCTTGTGTCCTGAGTCGTGCAAGTTTGAGCCACATCATTGTCATACATTTTTCCATGTCTGGACTCTTAGTGGTTTGGTAATTTGAAAAAAGGAGCTGTATCATAGCCATTTCTCTCAAGCGCTGGATTCCTTGCTCCATGGCCTTCCAAGAGCCTTGTTGCAACTGTAGATCTTTTGGTCAGAGGTATCTCTCCTTCACACTTGTAAAGAGCCGTGTCCAGAGGCTGAGAGTTTTGAACCTCCTCGTGATCCCCTAGTTGATATCTGCATCGTGTGACAGGGATGTCAAGTGCCTCGTTTCGGTACCATCCAAAATTGTACCGTCACCTGCAATGTCCCAGACTCAGATCAATCAGCTCAATGTAGACTCATCAGGCTGTCGTGTGAGCTCTTTTCTCAGATTGTGGAGACTTTCTAAGGACAAAGACTCAGTGATTATTTCTGATTCCAATTCCTGTGCTGGCTGTGAGGGTCCTGGCTCCCCATAATCATCCACTGGACGAAAGGATTTGGTCTTACATGTCCTCCTCTGGATACAGGTGACCACTATTAGCTTAGGCTGCCCTTCTGGTTTTACTGCAGGTTGAGTGACCGGGATGTCTGCTGATTTGTTCTCCTTCCCCTCTGGCTGTACCTGCTGCTCTAGAGTATAGAGCAGTGTGTGATAAGTGTTAGCCGGGGCCCAGCACAGTGCAATGACCTGCCTCTCTTTTCAGTTGTCATTGCAACTTCTTTCAGATAGTTCTCTTCCTCATCTGGGTTCTGAATTTATTCAAGGAGAAAATTACAAACTATTGGGGCAGAGTATTTCTTCAGGGCCTGGACTATATCCTTCTACACGCCACACCACTCAGGATTTTCCGGTACTGGGGCAGATCTCCCTGGAAATCTCAGCCCTGATTCTAAACATGCTGTAGGCCATATAGAGGAGAGTTACAGAATTAACAACAAAAATAAGGCATCTTTAACATCCAGAGGAAAGTGAACATTCTCTAAAGATGACTGTCAGATCTGAAGGGGGAGAGGGAGGTAAAAGGCTGGGAAAAATAATTTCCTACTGGTTTCCCAACAGGCTAGATGTGATTATTAAGAAACCCCCAAAAGTAGCAGCTGAAACCAGGACAAGCAAACAGCAAAGAATACACATCCCAAATAGTTCTAATTACCTCTGATATTATCTTTATGTAAGCTGCTATCACAGAGTATATCCACACAGCAATCCTGGTTTGTGTCCCAGATCCACAAAAAAGATCCACAAAACAGATCCACATCTGGGGCAAAATGTCCCCTATGTATGGGGAAGTATACATGCCTAGGTGCCACAGCCCCACGATTAAACCAGGCAGCATGGTGACTAGTGAGTTCTGTACCCAATGCAAAATGTTCAGGACAAAATTGTTAATTTTTCAGTTTGTCTCTAGAGCCCCTGAAGTCGGGTGGCAAATTTGGTCTTGGTTTGAGACAATTTAAGGAGAAACACTCTGGAATGAGTTGCTTCCCCTTACAGGCTGTCTCGGTTTGAGACAAATTTAGGAGGAAAACACTCTGGAAGGAATGTCTCCTCTAAAGACAGGTTTCAGCACTCTCTCCCCCACCGATACAAAAGGAATTTCTTGGATGAAAGTAAAAAAACCTATTTATTTAACAAGCAGAGTGCCGGCAGGGCATGGGGATAAAATGAACATCTGTTAAGATATTAGACCTTCTCACTGCAGAGAAAGCTGGTGGTTGTAGAGTTCTATCTGTAGCTTGGCTTCTCCCGAGATCTGGGCTGGGATACGGCATCCCTGTGGCCTCCCCTGCCAGTCTGCAGTGTTCACTGATCAGGTTCTCGGACCAGAGCTAAGGCGAACAGTTCCAAAAAAGCCACAGGTACTGGAGGATTGCTGTATGCAGTCCTGGGAAGAACCTTTTGCCTCAGCTCATAAGCTGGCTGGAAGCCAGAATGCACTCTACTGCTGCAAAGCAGAGCTGAGACATGCAGGGGAGTGTGTGTGAGTTCTTGAACACAAACTGTGCTGAGGAATTCGCCCCGCTCCCCTCCCCGCTTTCCTCGGACCCAGCTTAAAGCTTCGGGACCCATTTCTGGGCATAAAGCAGATGAGAGGGGAATACAGTATTATCATAAAAACACCCCAAGACACAGGTTTAACCAATCCCTTTCTACCAATAAGGAACAAACACAAGTAGATATAAGTGAAAAAAAAATAACAGCTTACTAACAAATGGAACAGCAACAGGCAAAAAATAACCCTTCCTCCCCAGTTCCATTTTCTGGCTGCAGGGTCTTAAAGAGACAATAAAATTTTTTGGGGTACAGATAGATATGGAATACAATAGCATTTTAGGAGACCCACGAAACTTCCCCCCAACTCCTCCTTGTAGGTGATCACAAAGTCCAGAATGACACCTTTCCTTGTTGGCGTTTCAGTCATTTGTTCAAGGAAGCTGTCATTGGACACATTCAGGGAACCTCCAGGATTGCTTGTATCCTGCTGTGTTATCCCTCCAACAGATATGAGGACAGTTGAAATCCCCCAGGAGTTCCAGGGGTTGTGAGTGTATGGCCATTCCCATCTGCCTATAGAGGGCTTCATCCGTACCACCCTCTTGATCTCGTAGCTTGTAGCTGACCTCCACTGTCCCTGCCCTGCCCTTAATCTTGACCCACATACTCTCAGTTGCCTCCTCGTCCTTCCTCAGGCAGAGTTCCATACACTCCAGCCAGTAAATGACATAGAGGACTAGACCCCCTCCTTGTCTTCCTTGCCTGTCTTTCCTAAAAAGCTTAAAACATTCCATTCCAATGCATCAGTAATAGGAGCCATCTCACTATGTTGCCATGATGCCAATTATATCATATCCATGCAGGCATACAAACATCTCTAGTAACTCTTGTTTGTTTTCCATATTATGTGCAGCTGTGTATAGGCATCTGTTGTGGATTGTGGGTTCATGTCCCATCTGGTGTGCCAGAACTGTTGCCTTGAAAAAACACAGAACTTTTCCAAATGTTAAAATGATAATATGAAAGCAAACCTTTACTTGAAAGCCTCCAGGTACATAATATGGCAAAAAACATGCCTGGAATTAGATTTCATACAATTTTATAACAGCAGGTAATTAGTGTATCTGGCAAATATTGTCCAATTAGAAGAGCAGTTGGTTAGGTAATTTCACAGAATCACAGAATGAACTAGGTTGGAAAAGACCTTTAAGATCATCAAATCCAACCTATGACCTAATGCCTCCTCATCAACTAAACCATGGCACTGAGTGCCACGTCCAGTCTTCTTTTAAACACATGCAGTCTTTTTAAACATGTCCAGGGATGGTGACTCCACCACCTCCCTGGGCAGACGGTTCCAGTGCCCAATCACTCTTTCAGTGAAGAATTTTTTCCCGATGTCTGCCTAAACTTCCCCTGGTGCAGTTTAAGACCGTGTCCTCTCATTCTGTCAGTTGTTGCCTGGGTGAAGAGACCGACTCCCACCTGGCTACAACCACCTGCTTTCAGGTAGTTGTAGAGAGTAATAAGGTCTCCCCTGAGCCTCCTTTTTTCCAGGCTAAACAACCCCAGCTCCCTGAGCCGTTCTTCATATGGCTTGTGTTCCAGGCCCTTCACCAGCCTTGTTGCCTTCCTCTGGACACATTTGGGCGTCTCAATGTCCTTCCTAAACTGGGGGCCCAGAACTGGACACAGTACTCAAAGTGCAGCTTCACGAGTACCAAGTACAGGGGAAGAATGCCTTCCCTGGTCCTGCTGGCCGCATGTCTCTGTTTGAAAGACAGGTGTCTGTTATGGAAGGCAGGAGCCTCCTCTGGAATGGAAAAAAAGACCCCCTCCCATCTGAATTACTATAATTTTGAAATTCAGGTTTTAAGGAGGCCATTGTATCGCTCCACTTTCCCGGCAGCTGGTGCATGATAAGGAATGTGGTACACCCACTCAATGTCATGTTCCCTAGCCCAGGTGTTTATGAGGCTCTTCTTGAAATGGGTCCCGTTGTTGGACTCAGTTCTCTTGGGGGTACCACACCTCCAAAGGACTTGTTTTTCAAGGCCCAGGATGGTATTACAGGCAGTGGCATGAGGCACAGGGTAGGTCTCCAGTCATCCCGTGGTAGCTTCTACCATTGTGAGCATGTAGCACTTGCCTTGGCGTATTTGAGGCAGTGTAATATAATCAGTCTGCCAGGCTTCCCCATACCTGTATTTGGACCACCGCCCACCATACCACAGGAGTTTCACCCACTTGGCCTGCTTAATTGCAGTGCACATCTCACAGTCATGGATAACCTGAGAGATAACCATGGTTAGATCCACCCATCAGTCTCAGGCCCACTGTACTAGTTTTAAAACAAACCAGTAGGACATCGCAAGTCAGAATTATATTTTAAGAGGAAAATTAAAATAAATGCCATAGTACAAGAACACTGACAGAGTCAGGATACAACCTGACAACCTGTTAGTCAGGGTAGTGGCTGCAGTCCAGATGAAGTGGGTCTGTTGAAGCGATGATCCTGTAGAAGGATCTGGTCTTCACCTGAAGGTCCAGTGATAGCTCTTGTCCTCTGGGAATCCAATAGGTAGGCCTGCCTGTGCTGTTCCAAACACCAGATTATATCCAGGTAGAAATGCTTGGCTCCTCCCCCATAGGCGGAGCATCTCACAATGGGATGATGTAACTCTGTGAGTCATGCAGTGGGTCCTTGATGGCCCATTAACAGAGATGGCTCCCCAGAGGGAGTTATCAGGGATGAGTCATGATAGGAGATAATGAACGCTGCCCCAACTGCTTTAACAGCTGGTGAAGATGATAATAGAATACATACTTTTGGTTACATCTTACCGTGTAACCTAGGACGCTCACAGGCCTGAATACTTAGATATCTGAGGTACTTAAACATCTAAGAAAGCAGTATTTCTCTCAGCTTTGCTGTAGCATATGCAAAGGGGCGTGCATGCAGACAGAAACAGTCAGTGCAAGCAAGGTACCTGTGAAAAATTCCCCTCAGAGGTCAGTGAAATACTCACATAGGATGCCTTTGCATCTCCCGACAGGTGAAGGATTGGGCTTCAAGGAGTGAGATATTGGTCTAGGATATGTCGTGTTTCGGTATATCTCCAGGTACAGCAAACATGGGGGTTTGCTGGCTCTGAGAGGTATCCCACTCAGAGGGAGATTGCTGGTCGCAGGCCCACTGTGGTCCAGGAGAGCTCAAAGGGCCCCATTTTGGACTGCTGTTTATAGGGTCACAAGAGAGTGGGCTTTATTCATAACAATGTTTCATCCTGGTCACAGTTTGGGTCGGCACTTTCTTTGAAAGTGTGAGAACAGGAATGTTATGCCATTCAGGCAAGAGGAATATTTTCCAAGGCTGGTCATAAGGAAAACAGGAGCTTGTTAGCAGTTCCTGGGAGCAGACAGTATTTCTGATAAGCTCAGAAAGAGCTGAGCCCAGGTGCTGTTTTTAAGGCCAAGGCCTAACAAGTATTTCTAAGATTACACTGCAGTCTGGAAAGGAGGGTAGGGGTAGGGAGGATTGCACCACCACAGTACCTCATCATTGTTAACCAGACATACTTCATTTGGTTTTATACTTTGTCCTTTGCACAGGGGCGACTGCTGCTGCCTGTGGCTGCCCTTGTGGTTTGGCTGGAGCCTGAACAGTTGTATCGTCTGCTGGTTCCACTGCTGTACTATCCACCTTTCCCTCTGACTGCAGGTGGTGGTGCTGGGCAGTGTCCCGGGACCCTGCAGCAGGTTTCTGGGCAGCATCTCTAGTCTCTGGGGAGGATTTTGGGGTAGCTACCCAAGGCAACCCCACCCTGTCTCTAAATGCTGAATGGACCATATCGAATAAGCTTAGCAAAACCATCAGCAAGAGTACGGTATCTTTAGCATCTGGGGGAAATTTAAACCCTTCAAAAACTGTTGTGGTAGGTATGAAGAAGTGGCTGAAGGATTGGGAGAAAACACATCCCTGTGTTCCTCCCCTACAGTAGGTACCATTATTAGTGAAATCCCAAGGATATGAACTTAAGCTGTGATAGTTAGATAGCCACATTAACACATTCCAAAAGAGGTTTACAAACATTGAATTCCTCACCCAGTCGACCCATTCTATAAACCTGATAAGTCACACGTCCTTTGTTGTAGGGCCCATGTTTCGATAATGAGCCGGAAATGGAAAAAACATAATGCAGTCATGTGCCAACTGAACTGGGGTAAGCTGGAACATGTGGCAATACTTAGTGAGGTTTCTATATCCAATACACAAAAGGGTTACCCAGGAACTGTTATTCTCTTTTCACCCTTTTCCTCTCAAGCCCCTGTTCAGGCACCAAAAAATGTCTTGGTTTAAAAGACAAATGTCTACTACAGAAGGTGGGAACCTTCCTGAAATAGAAAGAAGACCCCTCCCTCCAAATTATTATAACTTTGAAAATTATGGGGCTTTGAGGCAAAAGTGTAGGAAAAGGAATAACAGTTCTTTACCAGAAAATATATACAGAACAGAACAAACGCAGTAACAGAGGTTTCCCACCCACTAAGCACTGTTTCCTCTTTAGTGTAGTTATGACCATGGCTGGCAGGGGCCACTGGTGGCTCTGGTGAGGCAGAGAGGCTGTAGTGATTCATGCCCAGCAGGGGAAATGGTGGCCTCTGACGAGAGGGAGGAGGGGGAGGTGAAGCCCCTGAAGTTCATACAGGCAGTGACCAGTCTCAGCACTACCAAGTAGCAGCAGGGAGAAGCAGGAAAAGCAGGCAGATTCAATTGTAGCACCAAATTGCAGCGTGGCAAAGTCCCGGACCCAAATACGCAAAACTCCCGCAGTACCACGCGACTGCTCTCCTCCATCCCCGAATGGCAGGGAAGATGGACTCACCCCCCAGCAAAGTTTGGGGTAATCACCAGCACCTTTCATGGCATTATGCAGCAATTCCCAAAAAAATTCCTGATCAGGAGAGTCCAACCCACAGCCAAAACACTCCAACCTCAAAGCAACTCCATTGGAATGCCGGTCATTGGCCACTCCCCTTTGTGTTGTAATCGCCGACTATTCACCCAGAACAGCTGCTGTCTCCCTTCCAGCATCTCCCTGACAACAATGGGAAGAAATTCACTGAGAAACGTAACCCACAAGAGTAGTGCAGGGACCTTATCTCCTCCTACAGTCTGTAGAGGTTTTGTTTGGGCAGGACCAGGGAGGTTCACAGATCCCCTAGTGTTAACCAGCCAAGTGGCTTCTGCTCAATTTGCATCCCATTCCTTCCATGCCCCATTACCAAACACTTAACATAGTCTTCAGCAGTCCATTATACCTCTCAGTCTTTCCAGACACTTATGGGTGATAAGGGATGTGATATATCCACTCAATACCATGTTTCTTTGCCCAAGAGTTTATAAGGTTGTTCTGAAAATTAGTCCCATTGTCTGATGCCATTCTCTCTGGGATACCATGTTGCCACAAAATGTGTCTCTCAAGACCTGGGATGGTGTCTTGAGCAGTGGCAATGGTTCGCGGGATATGTTGCCAGCCAGCCAGTTGTTGCCTCTGCCATGGTCAGTATGTAGCTCTTGCCTTGGTGTGTTCATGGCAGTGGTCCA
>VWZW01005592.1:1134620-1151398 GCA_013397115.1 Edolisoma coerulescens
CGATCTGTTCCATAACCTTGCGGGGCACCAAGATCAGGCTGACAGGCCTGTAGTTTCCCGGATCCTCCTTCCAGCCCTTCTGATTGGCTGGCAAGTTCGTTGTTTTAGTCTCACTAATAACCCCGAATGTTCAAGTATATCCTCATGAGCCAGAAGACTGGGTGTTTGTCCGGACATGGAATTAAGAGCTCCTGAGGCAGAAGTGGAAAGGACTTTTGACTACCCACAAAGCTGTGAGATCTACGACCAGAGACTTCTAAATTATGTGAATAAAATCAGCTCTGGACAAAGAGGAACACAGAGAAACTATTGGACAATACAATAAACAGAAAATTCGTCATAGATGAAGCTGCAAAAACTCATGAAACTCTAAAATGAAAAACATTANGATTGGCTGGAAAGTTCGTTGTTTTAGTCTCACTAATAACCCCGAATGTTCAAGTATATCCTCATGAGCCAGAAGACTGGGTGTTTGTCCGGACATGGAATTAAGAGCTCCTGAGGCAGAAGTGGAAAGGACTTTTGACTACCCACAAAGCTGTGAGATCTACGACCAGAGACTTCTAAATTATGTGAATAAAATCAGCTCTGGACAAAGAGGAACACAGAGAAACTATTGGACAATACAATAAACAGAAAATTCGTCATAGATGAAGCTGCAAAAACTCATGAAACTCTAAAATGAAAAACATTAAATGGTTTAAATTTTTGTATTTTCAGAACAGTGTCCCCAGTATGCCAGCACAGTTGTTTGCTCCAGGATTAGTCAGCCATCCTAGCAGGACCTTGTACCTAATGATTGTAATAGCAAATATGGCTTCAAATGCTGGAGGGGTGAGCAAGAAAGAAAAGAGAGTAGTATCCTTTTCCTTGAGGACCACTCTAATGTCACACTCAAAGAATACATTTTACATTAATAGAGTCCAAATTTGCAGAACAGGACGCAACAGAATGTATAGATCAGACACAAACCATTTGATCTAAAACTCAAAAGGTCTCAAACAGATGGCTGGCTACTCTAACTCAAGTTTGCCTACATGGTGCAAAAAATCCTCATCAGTATTGTTATAGTAGATAATTTAAATAAGTTTTACCAAATAAGTTTTATTAGTGATTGTTGCATTTTTGAAGTCTTCTAAGTTTGTTTACACAGATGGCTATTGCTAGTTTGATTAAAGATTCAACGAAACTTTCTAGGGCAGAGAACACAAAAGAATACCAGGTGGATAGTTCCTCCCTTTGAAATACGTCCAGTGGGACCGAGTTTTCTCCTAGAAGTGTTCTATGAGAGCATGAAGTGGCGACAGGACTGAAAACTGCTGTTCTTCACTGCTTTGGGTGATTACATGTTTTTATATTTATGTTCGTATATGGCTTATATAAGTTTGTTACCAGCAATATTTTAACATGTTCGTATTTTTTTATCTGGTTGTCACAGTGGGTGTGAAAGATTCCTCCCTCAATTTAGTTTTGGGAGCTCGCATAGGATTTCATATGATTATGGAATCAAATTTGTGTTCCTCTTCCTATCTCCTCAGAGCAACGCATAAAATTACTAAATTGAGGGAAGTGCATGTAGTAATGGTAAGCAATATATGAAGCATAATTGTGCAGAGAAGAGAATGTGGAACTGTTTGTGGCCCCTGGAAGGAGGGAGAAAAGGGACTGACAGGAGCTGAAGTGACAGCTGGAAAGTTCTCTCCAGCAGTAGACATAGAAGGCATAAGTAGTTAAGAGAAGAAGAAAGATTTTGGGGTAGAGAACCACTGAAGAGTTTGGTAAAGTTGAAAAGGTATTTGGTCTGAAGCTAGAACCCTGACTGAAATGATATGCTGAGGAGGTTGGAATGACTTGAGTTTTGTTATATCTTTGACTCCCACACCTGAGGCAATCCAGACTACTAGGCAGTAGAATTTCTATGGAATGTAATTTTCCCACGTTGCCCATTGACCTTTTCCTCTTTCCCTGAGTACAGGTTCTGGGCATCCCCCTGAAACTTGGTTGGTGGGAGGAATAAGTGTGATAATCTGGGGCATGTATATTTGTTTGGGTTGTGGGGGTACCTGGACCTGTAAAATGACAGACTCAAAAAGGCAAGGTGGCCTAACTATTGTTCCTTAGAGTTTGTCCATAGAGAACCTTAAATTGAACTTGACATATGCTATTTTAGAGCTCAGCTCTCAAGTCCAGCAAATATCAAAAATAGTTTTATAAAATTGTCTATAGTTCAATGTGGATGCTGAAAGCTTGGTCGCAGAGAGATTTTCCAGCTTTCTGCTAGTGTCTATGTGAATACCTTTGCTTTCACACGGATACTGGCTGAAAACATTCAGAAGTTTCTGTAAACTAATCACTTTATCTTGCAGGTCCAAGATTGTTATGCANATGGGATCACACTTAAGACGATCTGTTCCATAACCTTGCGGGGCACCAAGATCAGGCTGACAGGCCTGTAGTTTCCCGGATCCTCCTTCCAGCCCTTCTGATTGGCTGGAAAGTTCGTTGTTTTAGTCTCACTAATAACCCCGAATGTTCAAGTATATCCTCATGAGCCAGAAGACTGGGTGTTTGTCCGGACATGGAATTAAGAGCTCCTGAGGCAGAAGTGGAAAGGACTTTTGACTACCCACAAAGCTGTGAGATCTACGACCAGAGACTTCTAAATTATGTGAATAAAATCAGCTCTGGACAAAGAGGAACACAGAGAAACTATTGGACAATACAATAAACAGAAAATTCGTCATAGATGAAGCTGCAAAAACTCATGAAACTCTAAAATGAAAAACATTAAATGGTTTAAATTTTTGTATTTTCAGAACAGTGTCCCCAGTATGGGGGCGTGGTTGATTGCTCCTGGATTAGTCAACCATCCTAGCAGGACCTTGTACCTAATGATTGTAATAGCAAATGTGGCTTCAAATGCTGGAGGGGTAAGTGAGCAAGAAAGAAAAGAGAGTGGTATCCTTTTCCTTGAGGACCACTCTAATGTCACACTCAAAGAATACATTTTACATTAATAGAGTCCAAATTTGCAGAACAGGACGCAACAGAATGTATAGATCAGACACAAACCATTTGATCTAAAACTCAAAAGGTCTCAAACAGATGGCTGGCTACTCTAACTCAAGTTTGCCTACATGGTGCAAAAAATCCTCATCAGTATTGTTATAGTAGATAATTTAAATAAGTTTTACCAAATAAGTTTTATTAGTGATTGTTGCATTTTTGAAGTCTTCTAAGTTTGTTTACACAGATGGCTATTGCTAGTTTGATTAAAGATTCAACGAAACTTTCTAGGGCAGAGAACACAAAAGAATACCAGGTGGATAGTTCCTCCCTTTGAAATACGTCCAGTGGGACCGAGTTTTCTCCTAGAAGTGTTCTATGAGAGCATGAAGTGGCGACAGGACTGAAAACTGCTGTTCTTCACTGCTTTGGGTGATTACATGTTTTTATATTTATGTTCGTATATGGCTTATATAAGTTTGTTACCAGCAATATTTTAACATGTTCGTATTTTTTTATCTGGTTGTCACAGTGGGTGTGAAAGATTCCTCCCTCAATTTAGTTTTGGGAGCTCGCATAGGATTTCATATGATTATGGAATCAAATTTGTGTTCCTCTTCCTATCTCCTCAGAGCAATGCATAAAATTACTAAATTGAGGGAAGTGCATGTAGTAATGGTAAGCAATATATGAAGCATAATTGTGCAGAGAAGAGAATGTGGAACTGTTTGTGGCCCCTGGAAGGAGGGAGAAAAGGGACTGACAGGAGCTGAAGTGACAGCTGGAAAGTTCTCTCCAGCAGTAGACATAGAAGGCATAAGTAGTTAAGAGAAGAAGAAAGATTTTGGGGTAGAGAACCACTGAAGAGTTTGGTAAAGTTGAAAAGGTATTTGGTCTGAAGCTAGAACCCTGACTGAAATGATATGCTGAGGAGGTTGGAATGACTTGAGTTTTGTTATATCTTTGACTCCCACACCTGAGGCAATCCAGACTACTAGGCAGTAGAATTTCTATGGAATGTAATTTTCCCACGTTGCCCATTGACCTTTTCCTCTTTCCCTGAGTACAGGTTCTGGGCATCCCCCTGAAACTTGGTTGGTGGGAGGAATAAGTGTGATAATCTGGGGCATGTATATTTGTTTGGGTTGTGGGGGTACCTGGACCTGTAAAATGACAGACTCAAAAAGGCAAGGTGGCCTAACTATTGTTCCTTAGAGTTTGTCCATAGAGAACCTTAAATTGAACTTGACATATGCTATTTTAGAGCTCAGCTCTCAAGTCCAGCAAATATCAAAAATAGTTTTATAAAATTGTCTATAGTTCAATGTGGATGCTGAAAGCTTGGTCGCAAAGAGATTTTCCAGCTTTCTGCTAGTGTCTATGTGAATACCTTTGCTTTCACACGGATACTGGCTGAAAACATTCAGAAGTTTCTGTAAACTAATCACTTTATCTTGCAGGTCCAAGATTGTTATGCACTATTGTTGTAATACTGACCAGAGAAATATTTTGAAACGGGTGTTGTAGAGTTTAACCAATCATTCTGAGAGGTGAATGGTTAGGGACCAATGGCCTTGTGCCATTCAAGTGAACTAAGATATATAAATGAGTCTGTAAATTAATAAATAATTCCTTTTCTTCCTGGATCAGTCTTGTGTCGTTTCTCGCTGTTCCCGGTACAACAGAGACATCTGGTGACCTCGACGTGATCTACATCTAAAGATGAACTGAATTTGGCTCGCATGTCTCTGGAAGGTACATGCACCACCACCCCCCCCCACCCCCAGGATAAGAGGACGGAACCCTAGTCCAGGCATTGGGGTATTGAACAAAAACTGAAAAGATGGGACAAAAAAATTCAAAAGAGAGCACTGTACTTTCTGACTGGAAGGATTTAATAACACTCATGGGAGCTCCGGTATCGGACGATTCCCTGTGTAATTTATTACAGTGGGCAGACAAACGCAAGTTCCCAGCAGACTCCAACACTGCGTTCAGCTTAGAGGCTTGGCAGTGGTTGGAGAATAAGTTGCTTCATGAGGCCGCCTACAGAAAAGAGGACGTGGCCGATTTGATTCGCACATGGGGTTCCTTAACTGATATACTACAACGGCTTGAAGTGGAAAAGAAAGGACAAGAATTGCCCAATTCTGAGGGTTCTGAGCAGGACAGGGTTTCCGAGGGAACTGAGCCATCAGAAAGTGGAGAAACTGAGGGCGGCATGGGCGAGGCATCTCTGGCGCCACCGGAGCTGGTGTGGGTCGTGGAGACTGTTCAAAAGTCCCATCCCTCGCCGCGGGATTATGTGCCCCCTATCTATCCCTCTCCACGTGACTTCGTTATGCCAGAATACCCTTCACCCTGACAAAAAGGGTCGGAGCGTCCCCCACCCTTTGCCCTGGAGACCCCTCCCTCCCCCCTGCTGCTGCCTCCAGCTACTATGACAGGGCCTGCAATCCCTGCAGCCCATCCATTGCTGCAGTCTGGCACGGCAGCTGAGACTCTGTCGCAGACAGCGCAGCCGCCAATAGCCCATGCACCTGCTTCCGGGTATTTTCCTGCACAGGCACAGAAAGCGCAGCCACCAACAGCGCATGCGCCCGCATCCAGGTATCTACCCGTGCAGGCGCAGAGGGCATGGTCGCCAATGGCAGACATCTTGGTGCAGCTTCTTACAGTACTGCGAGAGGGACTTCAACAGCTGGCGAAACTGTCGGAGATGTTGCTGCAGGAAACCGCTGCCAGACCTGTGCCGGGGCAACCTAGGCTGGCTATGCTGGCAGTGGCGTCAGCAGTGCCAGCGGCAGCGGCAGCAGTGCTGGCAGCGGCAGCGGCCCCTCCGATGGCCGCGGTGGCTTCGGCGGCTCCAGTGACGGCTGCAGCAGTGGTGGCTCCAGTGGTGCCGGTGCTTGCGCAACCTGCAGTACTGCCACAAGCGCTAATGTCGCAAGCGACGCTGCTGCAAGAAGCTACATCGCTACCTTCCACACCATCGTCTACAGCCTCTGCAGCTATGTCGCCCTCTGGCCCAGCGTCCACACCCTGCCCGCCCCTCTCGTCCACGGAGTCATCGAAAGTGCTCCCGCCTGACCACACCACCTGCATCACAGCAGGAGACTCTGCTGGTGGCCGGACACTGGCGTCCAGTAGCGCGACTGCCTTGGAACCATCCTTGGACACTTCCGGAGTGTAAGGTGACTGTGCGTCCAATAAACCCAAGGCGTTTCTGGGAGGTGGTCAAGCTGCGGGCTCTGCAGGCAGGAGACTGGGATTTAATAGAGAGAGTAGGGATGCCTGAAAAAGCAGAGGAATCTGTGCAGGATCAGGTGGTTGCTACAGCACCTCACGGAGGTGTACCAGTAGATCAAGGCGATGGTGGAACCTTGCAGGAGGTTATCCAAGCCTACCCTGTGTTTAAGGCTCCTCCAAATGCAGGTCAACTTGACAGGCATGATGCTATTGCATGGAAGGTCATACAGGATTTACAAACCAGAGTAGCACAGTATGGGCTCGGTTCTCCTGAAGTCATGCAAATTATTAGAGTGATAAATACTGATCTGCTTGCTCCGTTCTATATTAAGCATTTAGGTCAGGTGTTATTTCAACCTGTGCAATTTATAGTTTTTGAGAGCAACTGGAGAAGTATGGCTGAAAAGACCACTGTAGAGAATACGCAACTGCCTCCAAGTGATCCCAGACATGCAGTTGGACTAGATGCCCTTATGGGAACTGGTCAATTTTCTAATCTCGATTTCCAAGCTACCTGGCATCCTCTGATCCTTGAACAGGCTCAAAAGGTTGGTATGGGTGCCCTGTTAAAGACCATGGACATGGCTGCTCCTAAAACACGATATATGAAAATATTTCAGGGGAAGAACAACCACTTTTTATCTTTCGTGGAAAAAATTGCTGCAGCCCTGGAAAAGCAGGTTGAAGACGATGTGTTAAGACAGATCTTGTGTAAACAATTAGCAAGAGATAATGCCAATGATGAGTGTAGAAAGATCATAGATGCTCTACCAGGGGACCCTACACTAACAGATATGCTCGAAGCCTGCTCTGAGGTGGGGTCTGGTGGCCATAAAACATCTGCTCTGGCTGCAGTTCTGCAGCCTTTTCAAGCACATCCTGATCGTGGACAGAGACAGAAACAGGCTAAACAGAAGCGGAAAAAGAATAAGGGAAGTTCCCACTGTGAGAGGTGCAATAGGACAGGTCATTGTGCAAAATACTGTACATCTATGTACCGTGCCGATGGTTGGCCTTTGACTGGCCCGGGAAATGTGAACAGGAGCACAAAGGGGAACCGCACTCAGACACAAATGTTTCCTCAGGGCATGGCACTGACACACAGGCCTACTCAGCCAGCTTAGAGGCAGCACCCAGGGATCAGCTGGGGTGGATGTGCACACTGCAGCAACAGTCATCTTAGACTCCTGTCGTGTTTATAAGGTTCCCTTGGATGCATTCGGACCCCTTGGTCAGGGATTCAGTGCATTGCTTGTGGGAAGATCTAGTGTCACCCTTCAGGGAATCTTTGTACACCCAGGAGTCATCGATGCTGATTTTACAGGACAGATTTGTGCAATGGTTTCTACACCCTCCCCCCCTGTCACTATTCCTGAAAAAACTCGTATTGCTCAATTAGTGCCTTTTAAGTCCTGTGTCCCCAGGACAGGACACCGGAATCGCGGAGATGGCGGTTTCGGCTCTACGGGACTCCCACAGATCTTCTGGGCTGCGGACATTTCCAGCCAAAAGCCACAGATGACGTGTACCCTGCTTCTGCCGCACGCCCATCCGCCCCAGATTCAGCTCCGAGGTTTGATTGACACGGGTGCCGATGTGACAATCATCTCCCTTTCGGCGTGGCCTCCTACATGGCCTTTAGTCCCTGCGGGGTCGGCCATCGCGGGGTTGGGAGGTACCACACAGAGCTATCTAAGTGGGCGACCTGTGGTGGTGAAAAACGTAGACGGGCAGACAGCTACAGTTCGGCCCTATATCACTGCAGCTCCGCTTAATCTCTGGGGGCGGGATGTGTTGGCGGCTTGGGGGGTGAGAATCGGGACGCATTTTTAATGGGGGCCACTGTGCGACAGGGCGCACAGTATCCTACGCTGCCGTTGCGGTGGCTGGTAAATAGACCTATCTGGGAACCGCAGTGGCCCCTGTCAAAAGAAAAGTTAGTCGCCCTTCGTGAGTTAGTTCAGGAACAATTGCAGCAGGGACACATTGAGCCTTCTACCAGTCCCTGGAACACCCCTGTTTTTGTAATTAAGAAAAAATCGGGGAAATGGAGACTGTTGCAGGATCTCCAAAGAGTTAACGCAGTGATGGAACCTATGGGGGCATTGCAGCCTGGTATGCCCTCACCCACCATGATCCCAACGGAGTGGGAAATCCTGATCATTGATTTGAAGGATTGCTTTTTCACAATTCCTTTGCACCCCAATGACAAACCTAAATTTGCTTTCACTGTGCCTGCAGTTAATAATGCTGAACCTGTGAAGAGATAATCAATGGAAGGTTCTGCCTCAGGGCATGAAGAACAGCCCAACTATCTGCCAATGGTATGCTGCTCAAGCTTTGTCCGGGGTCCATGAGCAGTTTCCTGAGGATTCCTGAGAATGCTGCTACCATTATATGGATGATATCCTAGTGGCAGCATCCACATAGGATGAGCTGCTGAGGATACAGCCTCTGCTGCTCGCTGCTCTGCATTCTTATGGATTGCAAGTGGCTCTGGAGAAAGTTCAACGGCATCCTCCTTGGAAATATTTAGGAGTCAAAATTTTGGATCGAACCATGCAACACCAGGAGGTGCATTCTTGGATTCTATTAAGACCTTGAATGATGCTCAGAAGTTGCTGGGTGTCATCAATTGGTTACGTCCTTACTTAGGGCTAACCACGACGCAACTTTTTCCACTTTTTAATATTTTAAAGGGGGACCCCGAGTTGAATTCACCTCGGAAACTGACTCTTGAAGTGCAACGAGTGCTGGAGGAGGTCCAACAGGCTGTTTCGTCTTGTCAGGTTTATCAAGAGGATCCCTCCATTGATATCACTGTTTTCATTACCACTCCAGACTTTCATCCTACAGGTATCATTGGCCAATGGAATAATCAATGGTCTGATCCTCTGCATATCCTGGAATGGGTCTTTTTGCCTCATCAGCCAAAAAAGACAGCACCCATGTTGTTTGAATTGATTGCTTGCTTGATAATCAAATGCCGCCAACTGTGTTTGCAACTGATGGCAGCGATCCTGCAACAATTGTTCTCCCAGTACAGCAGGACCACTTTGAGTGGAGCCTGACCAACAGTACTCTTTTGCAAAGTGCACTGCAAAACTTTTCAGGGCAGATTGTTTATCACCTGTCCAGCCATAAATTACTGCAGCTGGCAAAATTGACCAGCTTCACCTTACGGCCAAAAAATAGTTGGGTGCCAGTGCAAGGACCCTGACGGCTCCGGAAAAACAGGGAAAGCCATTGTTACCTGGAAGGAGGAATCTGAGTGGCAGGTGCTGGAAGGTCATGAGTCAGGCTNCAGGCTCTGTCCAGGTGGTTTAATTGAGGGCTGTTGCCATGGCTTTTCAGTGGTTCTCTCAGGTATCTTTGAATTTGGTCACTGATTCTGCTTACGTAGCAGATATAACTCAACGCTTGGATTGTTCACTTTTGAAAGAAGTCAATAATGCAGCTCTGTTTTCATTATTGAAGACTTTGTGGTGTGCAGTTCAAGCTTGAGTTCACCCATATTACATTCTGCATATTCGAAGTCACACCAAATTGCCAGGTTTCATAACAGAAGGCAATGCCAGGGCTGATATGCTAGCCAACTCTGCGTGGGTGGCACCTCAGCATGACAAAATTGCACAAGCCAAGGCATCGCATGGTTTTTTCCATCAAAGTGCACACACCTTGCATAAGCAGTTTCATTTAACACCAGCTGAGGCTCGTGACATTGTCAGTATTTGTGCTGACTGTCGTGGACTCGCTGCACCTTTACCAGCGGGGGTAAACCCCAGAGGCCTAGAAGCCTTGCAGCTTTGGCAAACGGATGTAACTCATGTCCCTGAGTTTGGCCGGTTTAAGTATGTGCACATGTCTGTTGACACTTTCTCCTCTGCTATGTGGGTGTCTGCTCATACAGGAGAGAAAGGCTGCGATGTCATTGCTCATTGGAAACTGGCTTTCACAGTCTTGGGCGTGCCTTCTTCTGTGAAAACCATAATGGCCCTGCCTACACCTCACAAAAGACAAGGCAGTTTTTGCATCTGTGGGGTGTGGACCATACTTTTGGTATTCAGCATTCTCCTACTGGCCAAGCCATTGTTGAATACACTCACAGCACTCTGAAGCGTGTTTTGGAAAAACAAAAAGGGGGAATGCATGGAGAAACCCCACAGAGCCAACTGGAAAAAGCTTTATATACAATTAATCATCTTACGGTGCCACAAAATTCAAATAATCCTGTTACTTTGAATCATTTTCTTTCATTGCAATCTTCAGACGAGACGAAAGTCTGGGTACAGGATCTACTTACTAACAAGTGGGAAGGCCCGTGCGAGCTTGGGGTCGTGGGTATGCTTGCATTTCCACAGATACTGGGGTACAGTGGCTACCTGCAAGATGCGTTCGCCCTGACCTGCAGCACCAGAAGCAGAACGAGACTAATAGGCAACTTCCAAATGATGACCAGAATGCAGATCATCAGCTGAATGATCCTGATGACCAAGATGTCAACCATCAGTTGGATGGTCCTTCTACAAGCAAAGAATGAACTTTAAGTTTCTTTTGTTATGGAGTCAGAAGGTCAAAGCCCTTAAGGCTATCTAGAATTAGCAAGTGATGTAAAAACCCTTTTATTTAGAATTAATAACGGATGTAGAATTAGGTTCGCTAGATGTATCTCCCATGACACTGCTGTAAAATCTCTGTGCCTACTTTAAATCAGTGTCTGATTGTGACTCTGTTTGGTAACTGGCCACTTGCCAAGCAGATTCCTCATGCTGTGTTTGTTACCCTTTCTGCAAGGGGCCCCACAGAGGATTACGAACGCTACCTTTTTGGTCTTAAACAAAAAGGGGGAATTGTGGATGCTGAAAGCTTGGTCGCAAAGAGATTTTCCAGCTTTCTGCTAGTGTCTGTGTGAATACCTTTGCTTTCACATGGATACTGGCCGAAAACATTCAGAAGTTTCTGTAAACTAATCCCTTTATATTGCAGGTACAAGATTGTTATGCAGTATTGTTGTGATATTGACTAGAGAAATACTTTGAAATGGGTGTTGTAGGATTTAACCAATCATTCTAGGAGGTGAATGGTCAAGGACCAATGGCCTTGTGTCATTCAAGCAAACTAAGATATATAAATGAGTCTGTAAATTAATAAATAACTCCTTTTCTTCCTTGCTCAAGCTTATGTCGTTTCTCGCCGTCCCTGGTACAACAGCGACAGTTCGATAATGCTGAACCTCACCAAAGAAGAGTGCTGTCTCAAAAACACAAAGGAAATCATGGACCAATCTGCTGGACTCCTTCGTCACTGTAGCTGAAAGGCTGGTTCATGAACTCTCCCCACAGACTCTGGTTTGCATCGCCCCTTTTTTTTTTGCATCACCGCAGTTATAAAGACTCATGGGGTGGGGAGCAATGACTTGCATAGAGATAAATTTTTATATAAAGTAGATTCATGCTTTGATAATTGAAATAGCAATTGTTATATGATTTCCTGTATACTTTCCTCTTCTTTCCTTTCTGCTCTGTCTGATCCCACTACTGCCATGAGAAGAAAGATACCGTTACTGGGGTCCCAGTCAATGTCTTGAGCCATGGGGTAGTTATGAGAGACTGGAGGAGATTGTTGGCTCAAAACATTTTGTGTGTGTGTGTGGGTAAGGGGCAGGTCAGGCCTTGCCCTGGTGAGGCAGTGCCCTGCCCTGTAAACCCCCACCCCTCTTAGAGTCTGTATCCCAGCCCAGCAGTGGCTGCCAGCCCAGCCCCTGGGTGGCCAAATGACTGGAAGCCCCACCTGAGGGAAAGGCCCAGAAAGACTAAAGGGTATTTAAGACCGAACATGAGGCAATCACACGTCTTGACCCTACCTCCTCTTGGAATTTCTGTCTGAACACCCCTGGAATCCAGGAGTTGTGTGCTTTTCTGTATCTTTTCTGTCTGTCTGTCTTTCTCCTTCTAATTCCCTCTTCTTGGAATTTTTGAGTAACTTAAAATCAAATGGGCTTAGAGTTTGTGAAGTTGATTTTGTTGCCTGGAATAAAATACAAAACCTTTCCAAACAATGTTAAGAATGATAATATAAAAGCAAGTCTTTACGAAAGCTTTCAGGTGCACAAAACATGGAATCAGATTCATACAATTTTTATAAGGTTAATTAGTTATTATGTCTAGCAGGTACCTCCAAGAGGAGATTCAGTTGCCCCCTTGGGTCTGCCCCTTGGAGTTGTTCAAGGAGCTTCTTTGCCTTATTTCTCATTATGTCTTTTTAGATTCTGATTGCAAAACAAAATGTCCTTCTTAGCTGTTGTCTTCTTCAAAATCAGACTTAACAGAATTTCAGGAGTGTGTTAGAGGGTTAGCTTATTATTCTAAAATCTAAGAGAAAGGGTAGAAAAAATACTAGGAGTTATATAACCATGTATTAACAGTCTACAAAGCTACAAATTTATGAAAAATGTATAAAAGCAAAAATCTTTAGGCATCAGTTTGGCCAAGTTGATGCTTTGAGAAGTGTTTTATGTTGATTAAATGCTGCTCTAAACCTTTTGTCAAGGTTCTCTGATTTTTTAAAGTTGCCAACGAAGTTCTTTTTTGTTGATCTCCTGAGAATATCTTGTCACTATTTCTGCTGTGCATCCAGCTCAGAGTACATGAACAACTGTAAGCCTTTTTAAAAACCTAATTGAGTGAGTTGTTTGGGGCCTTATAGATGCCTCCGCCTGAATTAAGGTGCAGACAAGACCATATACTGACAACAGTAGTCCAGATTCTATTTAACGGTAAATGAGGGATAGATAGAGAGTGATGGGGGTGGGGGAGGGGTGGAGGGAGGAGGAGGACAGATAAAGAGAGTAACAGAGAAACAGATTAAGTAGAAAAAAGATATCACCAATTAACCATTCCGTAGATGCCGATGACATCCCATTGGTCCTCTCCTTCTGGTCTTCTTGGTGGTTGCAGACTGTCTCTGTTGAGTGGTGGAGGGAAAGAGTCCACAAAACTTCTGTTTCGTGCAGTTTATATTGTGCTCAATGTCACCTGGAACTGTTAAGCCTCTGCCTGGGCTCAGGAAGCCCCAACAGATGAAGATCTTACCTCTAAGTAGAGACAACATGCCTGGTTCACAGATAGATCAGTCAAGTGTTTCAAAAGGAGGAGGTGGTAGAAGGCTACCATCTATAATCCATCTAAGCAATGTAGGAGGAGAATAGTGGTCAGTGTGCAGAACTAATGGCTGTATTAATAATTTCATACTAGAGGAGACACAAACTCCTGAGTTGTAACCTGAAGTAACACGTTTGCTTTATCTCATGCAGATCCCCTATGTGAAGCCCTGCATTATGGGTTTTGGTTGGTGTGTATCAACAGACACAAAGCGTGGGAGACAAGAAAAGTCTTATTGAATAAGTAAAAGGCTGTGGGAACCAATAGCTGGTCTGAAAGTCTCACAGATTTCAACCTTGAGAAGTCAGTTTGTACCCTTGAGAATTGTACCATCAACAGAAGCAAGAAGCATAACAACAGAAAGAGGACGAGCACCTGAAGAAGGGAGGATACTGGCTGATGTGTAGCAAGCATGTGTGCTAGTTATAGGTAATCAATAATACTATATTGTAGCAAGCTAATATCCAATGAACATGTAACACAAATGCTAAGAAATTGTATAAAAGAAGCTGTGTAGTATTAAAGAGAGTTCCGTTTTGCTTGGAGCTGTTGGTGTGTATGTATGTGCTGTGTCTGTCTCAACAGCGACATCTGGTGACCCCGACGTGATCCAACCGCTGCATAGAGGGCGATGCAAAGAAGCAGCTGGGGCTGTGGGTAGAGCGGCGGAGATGGACCCCAGCAGATGTGAGAACAGTGAGTAGAGCTGCCGAGGTCTGGACCTGTAGCAACCCTTGAGGTGAGCTGCTGGGGACAATGGGAACTCACGTGTCCAAAGAAGAAAAGGCAATTGTGAATATTTGGACGCTTATGCTAGGTAGGCGCAGTATTAAGTATAATAAGCATACCTTGAAAGCCCTGTTGCTGTGGTGCAGGAGCCAGGGTTTGGAACCTGTGGGAATTAACAGCAGGTCAGCAAGCCTGTCTGGTTCCAACATTGATCTTAGCACAATCCGTTTGCACCCATGAGAAACTTAGTGTTAACAGAAGCAAGAAACGTAAACAACAGGAAGAGAGAACAGCAACAAGGCTGCATCTGGTGTTTTTCTGAATGCTTAAACACTGACGCCGTAGGTAACCAATAGTAGGATGTTGTAGTTAATATAGCCAATGAGTCTATTGTAGTAGTTTAGTAGACAATGGATATGTAACCTGAACCACAACATTCTAAAAGTCTATAAAGATGCTGTCTCTTTGAAATAAACGCTTTTTGCCTGAACTTGCTGGTGGGGTTCATGTGTGTCGTGTCTGTGCCAACAGCGACATCTGGTGACCCTGACGTGATATTACAACAGGACGTGATATTACAGCAAGACATGATATTATCACAAGAGGTGGCATGGTGAAGTGCCGCAGGGACGGAGCCCGGTGTAGCTAGAGAGCAGAGGGGTTCTGCTATTGGTCCGGACCAGAGTCAGACACTGTGTTAAGGTGAGCCATCAAGAGCTGTTTAAGATGGGAAATAATTTATCGAAGGAGGAAAAGACTGTAGTGTCGACGTGGAACTCACTTTTAAAGAGGAAGGGTGTTAAAACCACAGACTTTGCCCTTCAAAGCATATTGCTGTGGGCACAATCTCAGGACTTCCCCGCAGATGCCACGGTAGCTTTCAGTGTGACTGCATGGAAGGCAGTGGGGGAGAAACTTTGGGATGTGATCTCCAAAGGAGATAAAAATGCTGTGGGCTTGGCTCCCACCTGGCGGCTGATGTATGAAACTCTGAAGGAGTGGAAAAATGAACAGGACCAATGGGAGCGGAAGTTGGCAGAAACTGCGGAGCCGGTGGCTGAAGAGGAGGAGAACGTGCCGATGGGTGAAGTGGAGGTGGGGGAGACCCCGGGTACCTGCTCTGGTGGGCTGATCAGTATGCCTAATGTTGTTAAAGCAGAAGTAAAAAGGAATTCCGGTGAGCCTTCCTCGTACCTGTCTCCGAGAGACTATGTTAAACGCACATACCCCTCCCCCGCTGAACAGCTGGCTGAGCTTTCGCTGAAAGATCTCAGGGGCGAGCCTCTGGTTGTGCCCTCAGCTCCGCCACCCCCATCTGCTCCGGACCTGGGTGACTATCATGAGCCACAGAGAAAGGGGCCTTACCCCCCGTTGCCTTGTAGCACTGAGAGCAAGACTGACGCAGAGGAATCTGTTGTGGTTGCAAGAAATGAGTGTCAGCAGGGAGACATGCTGTAGCTGCTGCCCCTTGAATAGATTGAAACCAGGACAACCTTGGACATTACCCCCTTGTCAGGTGACTGTGCAANATGAACAGGACCAATGGGAGCGGAAGTTGGCAGAAACTGCGGAGCCGGTGGCTGAAGAGGAGGAGAACGTGCCGATGGGTGAAGTGGAGGTGGGGGAGACCCCGGGTACCTGCTCTGGTGGGCTGATCAGTATGCCTAATGTTGTTAAAGCAGAAGTAAAAAGGAATTCCGGTGAGCCTTCCTCGTACCTGTCTCCGAGAGACTATGTTAAACGCACATACCCCTCCCCCGCTGAACAGCTGGCTGAGCTTTCGCTGAAAGATCTCAGGGGCGAGCCTCTGGTTGTGCCCTCAGCTCCGCCACCCCCATCTGCTCCGGACCTGGGTGACTATCATGAGCCACAGAGAAAGGGGCCTTACCCCCCGTTGCCTTGTAGCACTGAGAGCAAGACTGACGCAGAGGAATCTGTTGTGGTTGCAAGAAATGCGTGTCAGCAGGGACAGACATGCTGTAGCTGCTGCCCCTTGAATAGATTGAAACCAGGACAACCTTGGACATTACCCCCTTGTCAGGTGACTGTGCAACCTAGACACCCTCTTGAATTTTGGGATCATGTGAGATGAAAGGCTGTGGAGACTGGGGACTAGGATTTGATTGAGAAAATAGTGATGCCTAGATCCGGTGATGAATTAACTGTCGGGGGGGCAGCCGGAGGGGTGAGTGAACAGATGGTATACCCAGATTTCAAAGCAGCCCCGAATTCAGGCCAGAATGATGACCACCATGTTATTGCATGGAAAGTTGTGCAGGATTTACAAGCGAAGGTGGCTAAGTGTGGAATCAATTCTTCAGAGGTAATGCAGGTGATTTGGGTTATTAATACTGATCTCCTTGTGCCTTATGATATTTTCCATTTGGCCCAAGTAATATTTCAACCGGTGCAGTATAATGTTTTTCAAAATACTTGGAAGCAACTTGCTGAGAGAGCCACATTGGAAAATATGCAACTTCCCCAGCAAGACCCACGACATGCTGTGGGAATGGATGCTTTAATGGGCTCTCAGATGTTTGCTAATCCTCACATGCAGGCTCAGTGGGATCCCCTTGTGTTAGAACAGTGTCAGCGAATTGGCATGACAGCATTGATAAAAACAATGGAGCTGGC
>VWZW01005594.1:1309-44906 GCA_013397115.1 Edolisoma coerulescens
GGGGCGGGCTCGGGGGGCGTGCGGGGCGGCTGGGAGGGGGTGCGCGGGTCCCCGCCGGGGAGGGGGGCCCGGGCTCGGTCCTGCTGCGAACTTCAGCCCAGCGCAGCCCCCCGGCCCGCCGCAGCCCCCCCGGGGGTCCCTGAGCCCCTTCCCGGCTCGGGGGGCTGCAGCAGCCGCGGGACCCAGCGCGGGGGCGGCTGCTTCGGCTTCGCCCCGCGGCTGGGAGGGGGCTCGTGGGGGCCGCTTCGCCCTCCTGCGCTCTCCGCTCTGGGCGGGGGCTGCCCGCCGGGACCCCCCTCCCTACGGCGCGGGGGGCGCGGGTGGGAGGCAGCCAACAACTTCACCCCCGGCCCGCGCCTGTCCCGGGGCAGCCGAGCCTTTGTCCGGGCTGGGGAGGGACCCCGGGGGCACGGGGACATCTGGGAGGGGGACCCGGCCCAGCGCCCCGGCCCCGCGGGCTGCTTTGGGGTCAGAAAGTGTGCGCGGAATAAATAAAAATACTCCCCGCAGCCTGGCTTTGGGGCGGCCACGGGTGGTGTTCACGTTGTCCCCGGGTGCCTCGGGGGTGCAGGGTTTGGGGGGGCTGGGGAGTGATGTGCCCCCCTCCCTCCTTTCACGGATTCTGCGGGGTCTCGTCTCCCCCAGCCGCACTTGAGGCAGCGGGGCAGAAGGTTGGGAAAGTGGCTTTAAAAACACTGACCAGATGCACTGATGACACTTTGAAAAAGGCTTTTCAAAGAAAATGAAAAGAAAAAGAAAAAAAATAAAAAGAAAATTCCCTGGCTGTTTTTTTATAGTGGTGAAGGCTTTTTACACGCTGGGCTGATTTCAGCCTTTTTTTATGAAACTTCATTGAAATGTAGTGGCTGAGCCTACAAACACTTTGGATCGTGTGGAGTTTTCTTTTTTTTTTACTTCTTTTTTTTTATTTTTTCTAACCTTATGATTAATGAGTTAAATTTATTGGCCAGCTGCCCTTTGTAACCATGAATGAGTTCCTAAAAAAAAAAAGGCCAAAAAAAAAAAAAGGAATCTTTTATCTCATCCCAGGCCTCTCTTCCTCCCTCCCAAAGAAATATTTTTCTATCATAGCAAGCTGGCCAAAAAGATCAATCTCCCTTTTGAAAAAAAATAATCTGTAAAATTAGGAAGAATAATATTTACCTATCTTGCAAGGTTGCCTGGAGGGCTTTATTTTTGCAAAAACACTCCGAAAACAAAATTTTTTTTTGTTTCCAGTCCCTTTTGGGAGTGGAGAGGTTCAGTTCTCACTGAGCACGGCCTGGCTGGGCATCCCCAAACACAGCCCCTGAAAAAGCAGCTGCAGGTGCTCGGCGACCCGAAGGAAAGAGCTGTAACATCAGACTTCTTTTTTTTTTTTTTTTCTCTTTTTTTTTTTTTAAACAAACCTCGGCAAGGACAAGAGAGCCTCCTGCGGGGAGCAAGCGTGGGGGAAGGCGAGGGGGCGAGCCGAGCCAGACAAGCGCCTGAGTGATAACTTGCCTGAACCCTTTGATAAATGAGTTGACTCTTTTTTTTTTTCCCTCTTTTTTTTTTTTTCCTCTTTTTTTTTTCTTTTTTTTTGATGGAGCTCAGGGACCCCCTTCATTCGCCACACGCCAGGAACAGAATTGGCCCGAACTAGTGGAATTGGCAGCAAAAAACTAACATACAAGTGTGTCTGGTCAATAGAGCGCTTGTTCCTGCCGCTGGGTGCTGTGTGAGGACTCCGACTGTGCTCTGGCCCCGGAGTTGGACGCTGCAGACGCGCTCAGGGGTTTTTCTTTTCTCGCCCCTCCGCTCTGTCTTTTAAAAATATTCATCAATGGGGTGGGTAGTTTGCTGTAGTCATTAAAATATCTCTCTCCCCTCCCCCTCGCTTTCTCCAGGACTGCCACTGTTGAGTCTGTGGGAATATGAATCAGCAGCAGCAGAGAATGGCTGCAGTTGGGACAGACAAAGAGCTCAGTGACCTGCTGGACTTCAGTATGGTGAGCGAGCGCGGCCGGGGGGCTGCGCGGCCCCGGGGCTGGGAGCTGCACAGGGGAGGAAATGTGAGCCCGTAAATTGGACGTGATGGGTTTCAGATGTGCCGTGTTTGTGTGCGTGCACATGTGCTGCAACTTGTTTATTTTCAAGTTAAAGCAAAGCCTCTGCCCCTCCTCTCCCCCTCTTCCCCTCAAACGTGTGTTGTTCCCTCGCAGGGAGGGCAGAGAGGTTTCTTTTCTGGATGGGAAATTTTGGGGGAATTAAGAGAGTTGTGTGTTCTCTGTTTAAATGCTCACTGGGTGACTGTTTCTGCAGCCGTACAGAGATGTAACTTCAGTAGCTGATTAATCAAGCTTTTTTCCTCTCCCTAGATCCAGACTATTAAACTTTTGCTCCCACAGGTTATTTTGTCACAGTTTGAAACGTGTCCAAGCTCTCCAGTGCGTTATTTTTGCAGGAGTTGGACACTTGTGCTCCCCATGCTCTGCTCTTCTGTATCCTGGAAACCTTGAGCTGCGTTTAGGAGCTGTTTATTTTCAAAGAAACGGGACCTGAGAGTTCCCCCCGAAGGGTGTGCACAGCTCGGAGGGGGGAGAAGTCCCTTTAGTCACAGCAGAGCGGGGTTGGTCCCTGGCACATCCCGCCGTGGCACTGCCAGCGGCGCTGCCCTTCCTTGGCAGGTGACTCGTGGAGGGCAGAGCTGGTGTTTCAAAGGCAAATAACTGTCTGTGGGGTTCCTCTGGTGTGTGCTGCACCCTCATGGCAGTCGGAGCGTGTGTCTTGCTGTCGAGATAAGCAAAACGTGCTGCAGAGATAGAAACAACAGCTCCAGGAGGCGGGGGGATGGCCGCGAGAGTCACCCCGGGCTGCGTCACCCAGCCCACAGCCCTGCTGGGCTGATGGTCCTGCCCCTCGGAGGAGAAGGGACAAAAAGTGGTGGCAGGGCAGAGCTGGGCTCACCTGCTGGCCCTGGGGCTGTGACACCTCGGGCTGTGCTGAGGCTCATCCGCTTTTCTGCGTCCGCACGCTGAGGTTCAGCCCTGGCAAATAAACCTCTGCTACAGCTGGGGGTTGTACCTGTCCTGGCAGGGCTCTGTGCTGGAGGGGGGCAGTGGGGGGGTCTCTCAGCCCCCCAAGAGCAATTCTCCTGCAGGAGAGGCCCAGTTCTCCCAGTTTCACACTTCTCTTGGGAGGCTGGTTGCGTTACGTTGCTGGTGATGGGCTTTTCCAGTAGAATGTGTTACAGGGGGTACAGGCACTGCAGTGACGGTATCCCTGAAAAACCAGGAATCTGCTCAGGGCTTGCTGGGGTTATTCTTCCCTCTCAGAGATCCTGCAGGTTGTCAGAAGCCCTGGGGCTTTCCATCAAGTGCACTTTGGGTCAGTAACCCGGAATCTGCTCCCTGATGGGGCTGCGGCAGCTCCCGCTTCGCTTTTTTTCCTCTTTGGGAAAAAAAAAATCAAATCCCACTCACCATTTAGAGCTTTAAAAAACCCCCAAGACCTTCTTTTCCAATTTAACCAACCATCCTCATTTGCATGCCTAGAGCTGTGTTCCCTGGAGCTGTATTCCCCTGACCTGGTCCCTCTGTACACAAATGTTTCTGTCCCTGGAGGTGAATCCACGCCAGAAAGGCTCAATTTGGGTTCGGATTCAACGCTTTTCCACTGGTGTGATTCTGGGAAGGACCAGAACTCATCCTGTGCTCCTCCAAGGCTGGTGTAGAGGTGCTGGGGGTAGCTGCTCACAGCATCGGGGCCTGCAAATGTAATTTGCCAGCAAATGACTCGAAGACGTTCCCTCCAGCATCCGTTGGCCGATGGGCTCCGGCGCAGCCTGGACCGGAGCCAGCTCTGTTTCACAAACCCTTCTCCTCGCTTTGCATAAAGGGAATATTAACAGCTCTCCTCAAGGATGAGGAGCTGAAATGGAAAAGCTTCCCAGACAGTAGATGGGTCTGTTGGAGAGGCACTCCATGGCTTGCTCTCCCTGTGTCCTTGGGATGCAGGATTTTTGACCACAAAGCTCACTCTTTCAAGTGTATTTATATTTTTCTTTGAATAAACAGGAGTGGAGCATTGGTTCAGTAATCTTCTCCAGGAGAGTAGAGGGGAGGGAAAAGTAGAGATACTCAGAGCAGCTGGAAGCATTTGCTTCAGATCAGTATTTTGATTCCTTTTTTCTACGGAAAATGTGTTCAGCCCCAGCAGTCTGTGGTCCAGCCCTGCACTGTTTTGCTGTGCAGGGAAGGAATTTTAAGGCCCTAAGGGGGTGGCATGGCCTGCCATGAGTTCCTGGGGTCAGTTAATGACAGGGTTGTGTGAGATGCTGCAAACTGAGCTTGCAGTCCTGAAAGAAGAGACTCATCCCCTTTTTAATAAATAAATCCATTGGGTAGGTATTGAGCTCCAAAGCACTCACCAAAAGCTTTGTGCCGCTGTAATTTGCCAAAAAGGGCAAAAATCGAAGGAATCTGTAAGTGAGCAGGAGTCAAAGGAAAGGCCCAGTGATGCTTTGGGGTGTGCATGGCAGCACACTTACCTCTACCCCCAAATAAATTGCCTTTTCTAATTGCCCCAAAGTGCAGGTAATTTGTAAGCCTGCCTTCACCACTGCTCGCTGGCAGCGGGCCCAGATGGGCTGGCAGATCTGGAGAGGAGCTTTCGAGAAAGCATCCTGCCCATAGACCCGAGTGGGCAGCTCAGCCTAGTGATTAGGCTGGGCTTTGGAGGCTGCCGGGCTTTGCAGCTCAGCCTGATGGGCACAGGCTGTGCATGGGGGGAGCTGCCCCTGGCCTGTGCTGTCAGGAGATGCTCAACCACAAGAANCGTGGTTACTGGTTATCCCAGGCAGTGTCTGACCGGTGCAGTGGGAAGGTGCCTCACAGGTGTCCTGGCTGGGCTGGGCTGCTCTGAAGGACAGGGACACCCCGGGCAGGGGACAGGGGAGCGGAGCAGCCCCGGGTGCGTCGGTGGCGCCGAGCGCCAGCCGAGCCGGGAGCGGCTGTGCCAGTGCCAGCCGGGGCTCTGGCAGGAGCGAGGTGCCGTTAACAGCCGTGATTATTAGCAGAGTATTAACCATATGCTGCGGGGAGCTGCCTGGCAGAGGGGGTTTCTGGCTCGGCACAGGGTGGGCAGGGGCTTGAGCAGTCACACGGGACCTGCCGCTCCTCGCTGCTCCCGCGGCTCTCGCGGCCCCAGCCCCGGCTCCGGGGGTGGGAGCCGAGCTGCTGGCGGCAAGCAGGGCTGGAGCAGCTCCTCCTGCTCGGCTGGAGGATGCTGAAGCCGTGCCCTGCTCCGGCCAAGGCCCAGCGCCTCCGTTTCCATGATAAAACTCTGAGTTTTGCTCAGAGCAAAGCAGTTGTGGAGTTTAAAGTTTGACTTCACGCCGCAGTGGGCGTTTGGGGCTGTAGTCAGGAAGGTCTGTCTTAAGTGAGCACGTATAAAATGTCCTGCTGGCAATGGGTTTTCAGTCAAATTCCCTCTTGTCCCTGAATTAACAGCTGGATACTTTCCATGCTGCAAAATAGATTTCAGGTTTGGAGTTCAGGCCTGAGTTCATCCTGGAGTTCATCAGGTGGGAGAGGGGAGAGAGTGAGCACTGATTTCATTTGAAAAGCGATGCACTTCTAGATGTGCACAATCAATGAAATGCTGCTTGATATTCCCTGTTTCTGGCAAATTCCCTTTCTTCCTTAGGAGTTTGGTGTATGAAGTGTGGGGTCTCCTGGCTCTGACCTCCTCACGGGAGGGTGCAGGTGTTTGGATCTTCCCATGCTCTGGATTTGCCTCTTTTACCATGGGAGAAACGGAGGGAGAATAAATTCTTTGGGAGGGGTGGAAATCGAGCTAGGAGGGAATGCAGAAGTTGTTGTCAGCTCTCAGGGAGGCTGGAGGTAGGACTTGAAAAACCAAGTACAGCGACTTAAGGTGGGGGATTTTACATAACCGTTTAAATCTACATTATTCAAATCTAACAAAGGCCAAGAAATGACCCAATTAGAACCCTTGAGAGCTCGTGCCTGGGTCCCTCCTCAATGCCTGGGTCCCTCGGTAGGTGCCAGCTCCGGTTCATCTCCTCCCTCCCCCCAGTTTATTTTTAAAGCAGCATTTAAAAGCAGAAAGGAAATTTGCAGTGGGTGGATGAACTTTGCCTGTGAGCGACACACGCCAGCGAAGGCACTTCACGTATGACTTGTGCTGGGCTCCTCGGGGCAGCCTCAGCCCACACCTCAGTGGAAAAAGAGGCTGGGAGCAAGAAAAAAGCCCAAAACACCTCCCGGGGTTGGCAAGTGATAAGTGTGGAGGGGTAACCCGGGGTTCCCCCCTCTCCATCACCCTTCTTTGACAGCATAAGGTTGTGTCAGGGCTTGGGATGGAGCTCAGGGAAAGGTTCTTCCCCCCGAGGGTGCTGGGCACTGCCCAGGCTCCCCAGGGAATGCTCCCGGCCCCGAGGCTGCCAGAGCTCCAGGAGCGTTTGGACACCGCTCCCAGGGATGCCCAGGGTGGGATTGTTGGGGTGTCTGTGCAGGGCCAGGGGCTGGACTGATGATCCCTGTGGGTCCCTTCCAGCTCAGGATATTCCAGGATTCTGTGCTTCAGCATCCCCACTTGCCCTGCTGCAGGAAGGGGTCCGTGACTCCTAAATCCCCTGGGGAGGGAGAGCAGGGAGGTGTTGCATCAGCCTCAAACAGGTGGAGGAGGGGAGGGGTTCCCCGGGCTGAGGGGGGGGTGGGGGTGTTTTGGGGGTGCTGGGCATCGCTGCCCTGGGGGAACCCTCCTGTTCTGCAGAAGCAGAAGGTGCTGGGTGCACAATGGAACAAGGCTGTTCATTTTCTCCACTCGTGTTTGCTGCTCAAACCTTGGGTTTTTCAGCCTCAGCAAGTGCTGAGCAGAGACGCTCGTGAAAAGAGCCGGCAGTGCCGTTGTTTTAATTTTTTTTTTGGTTTTTGTGTGTGGATGTGAGTCTGTGCTTCTTGCCGGTCGGTTCACGGCACATCCCCTCCCCCTGCTCGCCCATGCAGACCTGCCCCTTGCCCCTTGGCAAAGAGGGAATTTAATCTTCACCCCCTTGCCTGCCCTGGGAAGAGGCAGTGAGCACGGGGGGTGGGCTCAGCCACGCGGGTTCCACTCCCACACCCAGGAGATGTTTGCAGAACCCACCTGCCCTGCAGGGAGAGGGGGAACGGGGCAGCCCTGCAGCGCTGCAGGGGAAGGTGAGCTGCAATCTTTGGGCTTTGTTTTTATTTTCTAGCCCAACTTCCTGAGGAAACAAAGCTCATCCGATGGTGGGGCTGCGGGGCCACCCCAAACACCTCGGGAGCCCCTGGGGTGAGCAGCAGCCTCGGGGCACATCCCGGGGGGCCGGGGGCAGGCAGGTGAGGGCAGGTGTGTGCAGGCAGCCGGGGTGAGCACTGAGCACTGTTTCCACTTTCATTTAAATCCGTGCATAAAGCATCCACACCCCGCACATGCATCTCTCCCATCCCAAATTTGTGCTCTTTATGAATGGCACTTGGTTCCTTAACTGCTCTCTTTGCATCTCTACCACATTTAACTGTTTTTTGTTGGTTTGTTGGGTTTTTTTTTTCTCCCCAGCATTTGTGAAAACAAAGCTGGGCAGACGGCTCTGTACAAAGGAATGTTTCTGACCACGGCCAGACATCAGCTATGTCAGGGCATGAAACGCTGCCTTTCTGTAGGCTCTTGTGCCATTACATTGTTTAATCTTCAAAGCATTAAACTTTTGAGTTACTCAGACATTACAAAGCTAAAAATAATAAAAATTCAAATGACTTGGTGGTGAAAGTATCTTGAGTAGAAAAAGGATATTAAAATGTTAATTCACTAAGCGTTTTCCCACCAGTTGTTTTTTATTGGCTGGAGCTCCATTTGTGTGGAGGAGAATTAGTTTTCTTTTCTGCTGCACGCAGGTGCATGTAAATTATTAAATAGCAGCCTCTGAAACTCTCCCAACTTTTATTAAAAATATTTATACAGGTTAGGTGACGAGGTGTGCAGTATTTTTGAGGAAGCTCCTGGCAGGAGAGGCTCAGTTGTGATAATGAAGCTGCAGCGATAGAGCAAACAAGTCCCCAGAGCGACCGATTCTGTGAAATAAATTAATTTTTAAAATCACGAGTAACTGCTTTTGCCCTTGGAGCAGCTTCTCCCCGCAGGCCCCAGGGCTGTGTCAGGTCCTGGTGCTGCTGGAGCCCCCAAAGCAGCGGGGTGGGAGCTGCTCCACGAGGCTGGGGCTCACCCCTGAGTCCTCCCTGCCGGACCCACGGGCATCCCTTGTCCTGCCCAGGCCCTGCACGCGGCTGGAGGTGTGGGATGGGACCAGAACTCCTGGGGGAGCTGGGAGAGTGAGGGATAAAAGGAGCTTTGCTGTCATTATCCTGCTGGCTGTTTATGAATGGAGTCGGCCTTTCCCCAGGGCTCACCTGTAGCGGGGTGAATTTGGGGATGAAGCTGTTGGTCTGGAGCACAGCAGGGACGCTCCTTGGCTGCTTTCCAGCTGCCCTGAGGAGCCAGGGGCTGTGCAGGTGGGGATGTGTGTGTCAGAGCAGGGCTGTGCCTCCTCCCGCCCCTCCTGAGCGATGGAGCAGGGACACCAGGAAAGTTTTTTGCATCAATAAGGGGCTGCTTCCCCTCTTCCCTCCCCCAGCGTGACCCCTTTGCAGCGGCACAGTAAAACAAACACACTGAAATCTCTTTTCTCTTCCCTTTTCTCTCATCTCCTTGTTTTTCTAGATGTTTCCCTTGCCAGTGGCTAATGGAAAAAACAGACCCACGACCCTTGCGAGCACTCAGTTTGGAGGATCAGGTACTGTCATCTCAATTTTTTTTCCCCTTATACCATAATGTTTCTTGCAATAAAGCTGTGTTTGGTTCCAGAGACGCCGTAGGGGAGGGGGTTCTGTTCTGTGGTGATGTGTTTTTCTGGTGGTGCTCTGGTGCTGTTTCTCGGGATGGTTCCCGTGTTGCTCCACGTGGCTCTGGGTGGGCAGAGCTGCTCTTGCTGATCTGTCTCCCATTTAGAAGTTGCTGCCTGAGCTGGAGGTTGTTGTCCCACTGCTCCAGGAGCCTGGGAGCAGACAGGGCTGTTCTCTAAGCTGCTTAGATGTGTCTGCACCGCCCTGGAAGACTTCTGCTGTTCCCCTCTGAAGATGGGGTGGTGGTGGCTCGTTCCTGGTGCAGTTTGGGGGTGTGCTCCATGCAGCCCCTCCAGCAGCTCCCTGCTGTTGGGTGGGATCTCAGCATTCCCACAGGGATCTGCAAAGCCCTCCAGGGTGCCAGGAGGGGACCAGGGATGCCGACATCCAAGGGCTTTGGGAGCAGGGCAGTAGGGAGGAGTGGGCTGGAGATGTGGCTACAGTTGGAGACTGAAAATGTGCTGGTTGATTTGAGGCTCAGGTGGAGAATTCCTGGGCAGCGCTGTGCCAGGATTGTAATGCCCAGGGAAGCTGCTCTGTGCAGGGCTCACACAGCCCCTGGCGTGAGGGAACTTCAGCTAATTTGCCCTTCTTGCTGAACACTTTGTGGATGGTTAAAACTCGACCTTCCCTACCCTGGGCTGGCTCCAGCCGTGCAGGGAAACTCCTGCCTGTGCTGTGACGCTGGGAGGCATCCCAGAGACTGGGCTGGGATTTCTGGAGAGCAGCTTTGATGCCCCAGTGGGGCACTGGGGAAGCTGCAGCAGTGGGATGGGGGGTCTGCCCTGCCCTGCCCTTCCCTGCCCTCTGGACCAGGGAAATGTGATGCTCTCAGACCGAGCTGTTCAGCTGCGTGTCAGGATGGTTTGGAGCAAACACTTTTGCAGGGAGGGAAGCTGTTGAGTGGGCGCTGGAGGAAACTGGAGGGGAGAAAACTCTCGGGTTAACCCAGATGGAAGCTGATCTCTGCAGCGAGTGCTCCTTGTGCTGTTAAAATAATCCACAAAAGACATGCTACACGCTGGGGAGAGAAGAGCAGGGCAGGAGCTCCCATTAATCCGTTTCCTGCTCAGAGCCTGCCTTGGCTGCCGGGTCCGTGGTGCTGGCCAGGAGCAGGGGCTGGAGCGGGGCCCTGCGGCTCAGCCGGACCCCCCTCCAGCCCACGCAACGCCAAACCTTTGATTCTCCCCCCACCCCTTCTTTTCTTTCGGGTGAGTGAAAGGTAATGTTGACACCACCCTTCCTCTGGGCTGCTGCTCTCTGAGCCCGACTGGGAGCAGTTTGTGGAGGCAGAGCACGGGTGTTATACAACTGCACTGAGGGACGTTGCACAATCCCTGCTGTCCCAGCCTCGGACGGGGCAGAGGCTCCCTCATCCTGCCGTGGGAATGCGGCTCAGGGCTGGGTGTAGGGCAGGAGCTTTGCTCCAGCAGCAGATTATCCCTTGGTCAGCCATCCTTGGCCTCACTTGGAAATCCAGGGACAAATTTCATCTGAGTCTCAGATTTGGGATTTCTTCCTGCTGCTGGATCTTTGGCTTTTTGCTGGTGGGGTGAGTAACTGCAGTGAGACATCAGCAAGCTGTGCCGTGCACAGGGCTGTGCTCTGCCTGCTAGAAGGATCCAGGGTGTCTAAACAAGGTCCTAGAAAATGGCAAGGGGTTGTTCTCACAGTTTGTTGGTGCTGGTTTAGCTTTATTCACTGATTGACAGCAGGGTGCAATCAGGTACTAGTTAAAATTGTAGTCATGGAGCGCTTTGGGTTGGGAGGGACCTTAAAGCCATCCCATTCCACCCCCTGCCATGGGCAGGGACACCTTCCACTATCCCAGGGTGCTCCAAGCCCCAGCCAACCTGGCCTTGGTCATTCCCCAAGGTAGTTCATCCCCCAAGACACAGGCAGCCATGCAGCTCAAACTTTGATTTGAAGTGGAATCATCATTCACCCTGATGTGGTCAGAGCAGGGAGAGCAGATGGTCCTTGGATTTGGGGATCTGGGCTTGCTGGGGGAGCGGAGCACCTCACAGCCACACCGTAACCTGCACCTGGAGGTGATCACCCTAAACCTTGCCCTGCAGGAAGGCCTGGGCTTCATCTTTGATGTGCCACATGTGTTCCAAGCACTTCTCAGTCCGGGGCCTGGACCAGCACTGAAGGCACTGCAGCGTTTCCCCTCTGCCTGCAAAGGAGAAGCAAACACTGATTTGTCTGAGTCTTAGCTCGGTGCTGTGCACCACAGTGCCAGATCTCTTTATTTGGGCTTATTGTGGTCACCTCAGGATAACAAACTGATGTTGTCTCATGTGCCAGAAATATTGGTGTTTTATCCTTCTGCCCACCCAGGATGGGAACTTGTCACTGGGTTGGACATGGGAATTCATGATCTCCCTCGTCCCATCTCCTTGTGGCAATGCTGGGGCAGAGTGCAGCTTTTATTCTTTTTCCCCTCCAGAGGAGCTGTTACCTCCAGCTCTTTCCTCTCCAGGGAAGTGAGGAGGGAAGGAGGGAAGGGAGCAAAGCACTGACTGATCAGCCCTGGCCAAAATGAGATTCTTCCTTCCAAAGTCCAATTGGTAAATAAAGGAGCTGAGGCATTTGAAACAGGGAATCCCAGTGATAAAATTGCCCCAAATTCAAATCCTTTTCAAATTCAAAATTGCTTTACCCGAAGTGTTGTTAAGCACTGGCAGAGGCTGCCCAGGGCAGTGAGGGAATCACCATCCCTGGCAGTGTTCAGAGCAGGTGTTGATGTGGCACTTGAGGACGTGCTTTAGTGGTGAACACGGTGCTGGGCTGACAGTCGGACTTGAACATCTCAAAGATCTTTTCCAACCTCAACAATTCCATATTTCTAATAACTGCCCCGGCCAAGCTGTGGCCCCTTTACCAGGGGAACCCCTTTTTCTCCCCCAGGCCAGAAAAATTCAAAGTGTCCATGCAAAGCCTCCAGCTTCGAGATCCCCTTTGCTTTCCCATTTGCCTCCTGCTTTTATTTTAAGCCCTGCCACTGTTTCCCTCATTTCTGTCCTCAAATGCTCCGGGGAGGAACTGGTTTCGCTCCCCCGCCGCATGGACAATTCAGCACCTCCGCTTTGCCTTTTCTTGGCAAGGAGAGACCCAACAATTGCCACAAGGATGGAGCTGACGTCACCCAGCCCGTGGCTGCAGCATTTATAGCACATATAGGTCACCGCGGGAAGTTGGTCTTCCTGGGGCAGGGAGCTGCAAGCAGTGTTTTCCAGCATGGGCTGTTTGCTGCCGGGGTTTTATTTGAGCCAGGATGCTCAGGCCGTTCCTGCTGTCCTGCTCCTCAAAGGGTTTCACCGTCCCCTCCCCAAAAAGTGTTTGTTACTTGCAGCAGCAAAACATCTCGAAGCGTGTCCCCCGTCGGATCACAGTTCACAAATGACTAATCTGAGCTCCCTCCCAGCGCTTCACCGAGCCCTGCCTCGAGCAGGAAACCACCGGCGCTGAATTTCACGTGGAAATGACCATTTTAATTGACATCGAGGCAGTGGGAGTGGCTGCAGGCAGCAGAGTTGTGCTGTGGCCTGGTGGCTGCTGAGTTTTCGGCAGGGCTGGTGCGTGCCGGCTGCGCCTTTGCTCCAGCAAAGGGGTTTGGGCTCTGCAGAGCAGGGAAATAAACCCAAGGCACGTGGCTGTGCGAGGTAAAACATCTCCTGGAGCAGCACACGAGCAGCATTTCCACCTGTGGGTAATGTGGAGGGTGTGCAACCATCTCCCTTCCCATCCCAAGTGGTGTGGGGTGCCAGGGCTGGGTCCTGTTGGGACGGGAGCCCAGGGGTCTCCTGCTGACAAATTATTCTGCTCTCAACAAGAAAAACCTCTGCGAATGTTTTTTTTTCTTTTTCTCCCCTTTTAAATAAGCGAATTCAGCACTAAGTGCCTTTTCCTTCATGCTTTGTGCCAAAGTGAGCTGGGCTCTGTGCTTGGGCTCTCGGGTGGGTTGGGAAGGGCGAGTCCCCTCCTGGCCCGGGCTGTGATTCCCACCCCCAAAATCCACTGGGTGCTTCCTTGCTGGTGAGCTGGGGCTCCCTGTGAGGGAATTGCTTTGATCGGGGGAAGTTCATCAAGTCCATTTGAAGCTGGTGAAGCAGGGAGTTTTTCAAAGGGTTACAAGCTGGTGCATGTAACAAATTTTAAGTTATAGTCTGGTGAACAAAGCAAATGGATTCTCCCTGGAGGGAGGCGAGCCCGGATCCCCTTTGAAACCCGCTTTAAACAACGCACAAACTTGGATACCTGTGGCAACAGCACTGAGAGTCATAAATTCTCTGGAAGCTGGGGTTGTCTCTTTAATTGGTGCTATGGGGGAGCTGTTTGAAGGTTTAATTATTTCGAGTGTGCAGGCAGCCCTGGCTCGGGAAGCTCCGAGTGGGATGGGCAGGGTCTGGTGCAGCAGGATGGTGCTGGGCTCCCCTCTGCCCCTGGGTGCTTTGCAGGGACACCAGGGCAGCAGGGCTGGGAAGAGCCAAGCACAGCGTTTGTGTCCCCGTGCTGTCAGCAGTCGAATCCCAGGCTGCAGAAACCCATTTGCAACTGTTTTCCATAGTGAGGAAAGCAGGAGCTTTTATTAGCAAGGCTGTATCACGTTTTCCTACTAACTGCCTCGAGTTCCCACATGTTTTGCTTATGCTGAAGTGGGAGTGCTGGGCTCCGCTTGCTATTTTGATGGATGATGAAAGGCAGGCATGACGTGTGCAAAATGGGGCTTGATATTTGGAACTGGCACTTCCCCTTCAAGTTTGGGATCGGGGCTGTGTGCTGTTGCGGCGTGCCCGTGCAAACTGTCACCAAACACGCCAAGCACTGAGCCACCACAACAGAAAAAGGCAAAGCACAAGAATTTGCCTGCCAGCCCCTTGGTGTGACCGTTTGTTTCAAAGTAAATGTTGCTGTTGAGCCATTATCAAAGGAAGTCAGAGGAGAGCTGGGGTGTTCACCTGGAGAAGAGAAGGCTCCAGGGAGAGCTCAGAGCCCCTTGCAGGGCCTAAAGGGGCTCCAGGAGAGCTGGAGAGGCACTGGGGACAAGGGATGGAGGGACAGGACGCAGGGAATGGCTTCCACTGCCAGAGGGCAGAGCTGGATGGGATATTGGGAAGGAATTGTTGGCTGTGAGGGTGGGGAGGCCCTGGCACAGGGTGCCCAGAGCAGCTGTGGCTGCCCCTGGATCCCTGGCAGTGCCCAAGGCCAGGCTGGACGGGGCTTGGAGCAGCCTGGGACAGTGGGAGGTGTCCCTGCCATGGCAGGTGTTTGGAAGGAGATGAGCTTTGAGGTCCCTTCCAACCCAAAAACCATCCTGGGATTCCATGGAAGAGCCTTGCCATGGCCAGGTCCAGCTCGCAAAGCCATGCGGTCTCATTGCCTCCAAGAACAGTCCCTGCACCCCCTGCTCTGCACAGCTCTGGAGCCTCTCCGTGGCTGCTGCTGGCAGAGCCCACTCTGGGATGCAGGAGGAGGCTCCAGGTGTGGCAGGGACTCACCCGTGTGCTGCAGGCCCCACCTTGCTGGTAGCAGAGCCTGGACACTCCCAGCGAGGTTCATCTCCTCCGTGCCAGTCAGGCTTTCTGCTCTGCTTCTGTCTTTGCCCTTGGGAAGCTCCTGTTCTCCTTCCCCTCCCCATCCTGCTCCCTGTTTTTCCCGTGGGCTGCATCCCATTTACCAGGACATGGAAAGCAGGGTCTGGAAGAAAAGGTTTGGAGGGCCCAAAAGCTGGGGGCAGGGAGTGCAGGAAATAACATGTTTGGGGGACCAAATGGCAGGGGAAGGTCTTCACACCTGTGTCCCTTAATCCAGGGTCACAGCCCATCCCTGATCCTCGTGTCCTGGGGTGCGTGGTCCTGCTCCCAGGGCTTCCCCACCTGCGCAGATGTTTCTCCTGTGCCTTTGCAGAGAGGTTGAAACAGAATCCCAGAATGGTTTGGGCCCATCTCATTCCACCCCCTGCCGTGGGCGGGGGCACCTTCCACTGTCCCAGGGTGCTCCAAGCCCCGTCCAGCCTGGCCTTGAAATATGAAGGGCTCTCTCTTCCTTGCAATTAATTTTTTCCCCTTGGATTTTATTTCGGCACTGGGAGCGAGGGTGTCCTGTCCTGCCAGGGGCACAGCTGGTTTCTAATGGACACAGGAGGAGCGAGTCTGGGAACAGCAGGGACATGGTGACAGTGCTGTGGGGATGCTCGGGCAGCAGCTCAGGGCTCCTCCAGCAGCTGGGGAGAGGCAAATGTAACCCAGTCCCTGTCTTGGTGTGTGTTTAACTTGGGGAGTGAAGGGTGCATGTTTTCAAGGGAAGGTTTTTGGGGGTCCTTTTGGGGTTTTTTTTGTTCATCTCCCACCGTGGAGAAGAATCCTCCTGACTGGATTTGAGCTTTTGAACTGGGAAGGAGAAGAGAGAATGCTGGGGGTGCCAGAGCTAAAGCTGTACTGAGATAAGTGACAGCTTTTGTTTAGAAACTGCCAGTTTGCCACAGACCTTGTTTAAGCACAGCTTTAACTTTGCCAGAATTGCTGAAGCACTGCGGGGCTCTTTCCTTCCCTGGATGAGGCAGTTCCGTACCAGGGAGGCTGTGCCTGCTCGAGGGGCTCGGGTGGGATCACTGGGTCTGATGTAAAAATCTGAGGGGCCGAGGGGAAGCTGGGCTTGCTGTGCAGCTTCTGTATCACAAGAACAGGGACAGGCTCCAGCACTGCCTTGTCTGCAACGAGAGGAGCTGGGGGGAAGCAATCAGTGAGCAAAGAGAGTGAGTTCAGCTTAGATATTGGGAAGGAATTGTTGGCTGTGAGGGTGGGGAGGCCCTGGCACAGGGTGCCCAGAGCAGCTGTGGCTGCCCCTGGATCCCTGGCAGTGCCCAAGGCCAGGCTGGACATTGGGGCTTGGAGCAGCCTGGGACAGTGGAAGGTGTCCCTGCCTGTGCCAGGGGTGGCACTGGATGGGCTTTGAGGTTTTTTCTAATCCAAACCATTCTGGGATTCTGTGAATTCCCTCTGTCATCACTGCCCTGTACCTCAGGGCTCTCCTCTCCATTCCAAGCTCTTGGATGGTCTCTGTGAGGCAGGACTCTGGGGTTTGGTGCTGGATGCAGCAGCTGTGCCCGAGTTCACCCCCAATCCTGTCCCAACCCAGGGCTGCCCGAGCAGCACGCGTTGGCTCAGCCTCCCAGCTCGAGGCCTCCACGCTTGTTGTGCCCTTTCCAAAGGGGAGAGATGGCTTTGGAAGGGGCCCAGCAGGCCTGGCAAGTGCTGCTGCTGGACCTCGCTGCTGCTAATTTGCAATTCCTCATGCCCTGTGGGGTGCCCTGCTCCAGCACGTGTCCCACGTGTGACCAGCACCAGGCCTGGTGCACCTCCACTGTTACTGCTTGTGTGCAGTGGCACTCACACTGCAATAATTAGCAGTATTATTGTTAATTTGAGACAACAAATGGGTGTCTGAAGGGGGTGGATTTAATGCAAAGTGCCGTTTTGTTAGTCTGGGGGGCCTCATCTCTCACCTGGCACTACATTCCTGATGCCCACGCAGCTGAAGGACACTAAATGCCTGACTGCTGCTTCTGTTGTCTTGGTGGCCTGGTGAGGATCCTCCTCACCTGTGCCCAGCCTGTGCTCCCTGCTGCAGGGGCAGCATGGAGGGATTCCCCCAGTGCCATTTCCCTCATGGGCAGGGACGGAGCTGAGGGGGAGCCAGTGGTGGATGTAGGGCCAACAGAGCTGTCTCAGAGATGTGACAGAGTTTACCCACATCAGGAACAAGTCCAGAGGAGGCCACGGAGCTGCTCCCAGGGCTGGAGCCCCTCTGCTCTGGAGCCAGGCTGGGAGAGCTGGGGGGTGCTCACCTGGAGAGGAGAAGGCGCCAGGGAGAGCTCAGAGCCCCTTGCAGGGCCTAAAGGGGCTCCAGGAGGGCTGGAGAGGGACTGGGGACAAGGGATGGAGGGACAGGACACAGGGAATGGCTTCCACTGCCAGAGGGCAGGGCTGGGTGGGATATTAGGAAGGAATTGTTGGCTGTGAGGGGGGGGAGGCCCTGGCACAGGGTGCCCAGAGCAGCTGTGGCTGCCCCTGGATCCCTGGCAGTGCCCAAGGCCAGGCTGGACGGGGCTTGGAGCAGCCTGGGACAGTGGAAGGTGTCCCTGCCATGGCAGGGGGTGGGAATGAGCTTTAAGGTCCCGTCCAACTCTAATCATTCAGTGGTTCTATCTACCTGTTGGATTCCCATCTGTGTGGCCTGGGATATCCTGCCCTCTCCCAGCCCCTCCAAACAGCTGAGAGCAGGGGCCCTGAGTTGCCCACCAGTCCCTGTGTGGCCAGGACAAGGGACCTGGGCAGTGTCAGGACCGGGTGCTGGGGTTTCCCCGGCATGTCCCAAACCAGCCCAGCTGGATACGTGTGGGGGCCTCAACCTGATCAGCTTGGGAAGCCAGGATGGGCAGTGATCCTCTTGGTGCCCCTCCTCCCGAGGGGAGGCGGAGGGGCAGGGGCTGAGCTCTGCTCTGGGACAGGGCCGGGAGCCCAGGGAACGGCTGGAGCTGTGTCAGGGCTTGGCATGGAGCTCAGGGAAAGGTTCTTCCCCCCGAGGGGGCTGGGCACTGCCCAGGCTCCCCAGGGAATGCTCCCGGCCCCGAGGCTGCCAGAGCTCCAGGAGCGTT
This sequence comes from Edolisoma coerulescens, assembly GCA_013397115.1. Classification (NCBI taxonomy): domain Eukaryota; kingdom Metazoa; phylum Chordata; class Aves; order Passeriformes; family Campephagidae; genus Edolisoma; species Edolisoma coerulescens. The sequence goes on from VWZW01005594.1 coordinate 18,899, forward strand.
TGGACACTGCTCTCAGGGATGCCCAGGGTGGGATTGTTGGGGTGTCTGTGCAGGGCCAGGGGCTGGACTGATGATCCCTGAGGGATCCTTCCAACTCAGGATATTCCAGGATTCTGTGATTTACAGCTAGTGGGCAGCTCCCAGACCCGCAGAGCCCTGGGATGATGGGTTGGTGCTGATGGAGGAGGGATTGCACTGCAGGAAATCAGAGCTTTTCCAGAGGCTGCCCTGGGCTGTGACAGTCGGTGCCTGCTCCCCTCCAAGCAGAGCCCACCCCGTGCACACCTCAGAGCCCCCTCTGCCACAAGGTCCCCGAATACCTGGCAAGCCTTGATTAGCACATTAGCTTAAACAAATTGAGTTATACACCCACGGAGGGAAGTGGTGCTGCACTCCTTCAGTGGTGACTTAGAGTTTAATTAATTTTGTTGCCAAATGAGGCATGAAATACAGTTTGAAATACATTGTGGTGCTGAATGTGTAATTGTACAGGGGCCTGGGAGCACGGCTGAGGATCAGTGATCACCTGAGGCAAGCCAGGCACGGAGCTCTCGTGGCCCCAAACGGGGCTGTGTGACAACAGAGAGCCCTTTCGGGGGGACAGACAGGGGACAGAAACCCCCAGTGCTCCCCAGGGAGTGGGGACCGGGCCAACCCCCCCATCACAGCAAAGCGGTTCCCAAAGGTGTCACTGTGCCCACAGGTTTGTCACTGTTTGGGGGTTTTCTGCCAGAGGATCCAACTCCTGGGCGAGGTTCAGGCTGGTGGCAGGGTCCCAGGTGTGTCCTCACTGGGGCTGCTCTGTCTCTGCCATCCAAGCAGGGATTTCCCCCGGGTTTGGGGGAGGGATGGGAGTTCTGCCAGCTGGTTGCAGAGATCCTGGTCTGTGTGTCCCTTGTCTTGCAGGGTGCAAGTACATCTGAACAAACATCAGAAAGGGAAAATCTGAGCTGTGAGAGGAGATTTCTTGGTTCAGCTTTTGGGAGTTTCTGCAGTGGCTGTTTGGATGCTCTTCTCCCTGCCCTGATTAATGTTTCTGGAGGGAAGTTGCCTCCAGTGCCTCACTCCCTCAGTAAAGAAGGGAAAGAGGCAGTCCAGGACATCTGCCCTCATTTTTTAATCTTGAATTTTTCAATTAACTCGCCAGGTAGCCCAACTCCAAAGCCAGCAGGGAGAAAGATCTAAAAAACACTGTCCATCTGCCTGTGAACCCTGGGAAGCACATCCCCACCTCCAAAGTGACCTCAGGCAACGTCTTCCTCTAAATTTAGCTGGGGATTGCGTCAGGAGTAAGAAGGAGGTGAAGTTAATGTGGCATAAGCTTTTTCTAGCAGGGGAGTTTGCCTGGTTAGACAGGGACTGAAAATAAATAAATGAGCTTCGTATCAGAGCCTCTGGGGCCAGGGCTGGGAGGGAGGGCAGCCTCCAGCACAAAGGGACATGGGCAGGTGGCTTTTTTCAGAGCAGGCAGGGCAAGGCACAGTCATCTATAAACCTTGGCTTGTCCTAGCTGGGAATAACCTGCCAGGAAGGTGGGTGATGCTCCCTGTGTCCTGTCTGAGGGCACTGGATGTGGCCAGCAAGCTCTGGGGTCACCTCTGGCAGTGGCACCTGCCTCTCCTGGGGACTGGTGGCAGCAGGTTTGGTGGTGGCTGCTGGGCACTGCTTGAAGCAGAGCTGTTCCTCCCCTACTCAGGGAGTTCTGAAGCATCTTCTGCCCATCCTTCCTCATCCCAGGCCCCTGGGGTGAGGACCTGGTAAGGTTTTCCCCCTCCAGAAGCCCTCCCAGGTGTGTGTGTGGCATCCAGGGGTGCCCCAGGGGACAACCTGACCTGGAAGAAGCCAAAGTCCTTCAGGACAAGCCTTGGGGTCACTGGTGTTGCCAGTCCCCTCTCTTACCTTTCTGCCTCGTCCTGCCCAAGCTGGGGGGACAAATCTCACTTTTGACAAGTGACAAAACCTGTCCTGGTGGCGGTGAGTGCGTGAGCTTTCCTGAGAGAGTGGGGGTGGCCTGGGCCCCTGCTGCTTTCTGGGACATTTTATTCTGAAGTGATGTGGTCTCCCTTGCAAAGGCTCCTCCTGCCCCGTTAACATTGTTATACAAAGCAGCAGTTTGCCATCTAATTAGGAAAAATACGCACTAACCTCTACCATATGTTGCTCTTCTCCTCGGATTTGCATTTGAAAGTCCAGCTGAATTTCAATGTGAAACTGGATTTTATCCAAATGATGAATGGCCCGAGAAGCTGTGGGAAGGTGGATGTGCCTCCCCATCACATATGGTTGGTTGGTTGGTTGGGTTTTTTTTTTCCTTTTTGAAGAAAAAATTTTAAAGCAAGGTTCCTTCATTTCTTGTCCCGTGGTTCAAAGTGTTCCCACCTTTCCTCCCAAACTGAGTTTGTCTGGCTGGGTGGTCCTTCCAAGGCCTGTGAGGTGCAGGAGCTCCAGCCCCACGAGGGAGAGGGATTAGATTTACTCGTAACTCGTTTTTGGTGGCAGCTCCACTCCTGGCTGTTCCCTGGGCTGAGTCCCCAGCGTGGGCAGCAGGGGAGGGGGGATTCTGCCCCTCTGCCCCACTCAGGTGAGACCCCACCTGCAGAGCTGCCCCAGCCCTGGGGAACAACATCAGGAGGACGTGGAGCTGCTGGAGCCAGGCCAGAGGAGGCCACGGAGCTGCTCCCAGGGCTGGAGCCCCTCTGCTCTGGGGACAGCCTGGGAGAGCTGGGGGTGCTCACCTGGAGAGGAGAAGGCTCCAGGGAGAGCTCAGAGCCCCTTGCAGGGCCTGAAGGGGCTCCAGGAGAGCTGGAGAGGGACTGGGGACAAGGGCTGGAGGGACAGGACACAGGGAATGGCTTCCACTGCCAGAGGGCAGGGCTGGATGGGATATTGGGAAGGGATTGTTGGCTGTGAGGGTGGGGAGGCCCTGGCACAGGGTGCCCAGAGCAGCTGTGGCTGCCCCTGGATCCCTGGCAGTGCCCAAGGCCAGGCTGGACGGGGCTTGGAGCAGCCTGGGACAGTGGGAGGTGTCCCTGCCATGGCAGGGGTGGGATGAGTTGAGCTTTGAGGTCCCTTCCAGCCCACACCAGTGTGGGGTTCCCTGCATTTCCCAGCCCACGGGGGGTTTGTGCAGGACCCCTCACGTTGCTCCCGGCGCTCCCTGAAAGGGCCCCGGCTGCAGCTCCCGCGCTGGGGGTTGAGGTTTGGGCTCTTTGGTTTTTCACTTCAGCTGGAGCCGTGGCTGCTCCAGGCCCCTTCCCACACAGGGCCGTGGTTTGGGCAGTGCTCCCCAGGGAACAGCAGCAGAGGCTTTGCTGCTGCCGGGGCTGCCCAAGGTTTTGGGAGCCATCGGATTGCCGAGCCCACACTGCTCATCCCCACGGTCCCTTAGAGCTGCACTTCCCCCTTGGCTCGAGGCTGGGCTTTTCCCCGTCTGAGGTCTGTTTAAGCTGAGTTAAGCTCTGTGACACACTCGGCATTACGTTGCTGAGCTGGGTGTGCTCGCGTGGCTCTTACTGACCTTTTACCTCACCTACCTGGCAAAAAAAGCTCTTAAAAATCGCTTCACATCCTGATTATTTCACATCCTCTGTGAATCTGTCGTCGGAGAGCGGCTTGGGTGTCGGGCTGGCCATGGTGCTCACAGGGGGAGCTGCTTGCTCCGGGTTTCTGACTTTTGTTCTCCTTTCTCTTCACTCCTTGGAGATCAATTCAATCTTTAAGACAGTTTTTGTTGGGGTTTTTTGTTGTGTTAATGCAGCTGAACTAATATGATTACATTTCCAGATTTGGGTAATGGAATAACAAGTCAGGAAGCTTTTTTTTTTTTTTTTAAAAAAAGGAGAATTTATGTCACTTCCAAGTCTCCAGTTGGGAAGCTCTTTCCCTTTATCTGTTACTCAGAGAGCCTGGGGACTCTCCATCCCTGGCAGTGTCCAAGGCCAGGCTGGACAGGGCTTGGAGCACCCTGGGATGCTGGAAGGTGTCCCTGCCCATGGATGAGATGGACTTTGAGGTCCCTTCCCACCCAAACCATTCCATGATTCCCTGTTCTGTTTTTCTGGGGCTGTGGCCGAGCAGGGACACCCCGGCCCTGGGTGCTGCACTTTGTGCTCCGTGTCCTGGTCAGCCACAAACACAGAGAAGCTACAAAGATGTTCTGGGTGCCCAAAAAGATGCATCTTCCCTTTGCCCTGCGAGCTGCCAGGCCAGAGGGGCCGTGTCCCTCCCGCAGGGCTGTGTTTGGGGCAGAGGCCCTGGCACACCCACCCTGCCTGGGCCAGTCTCACCAGCATCTTGAGGCACATTGGCTTTGCTCATCTCTGTGCTTGTTCTCAGGTTCAGAGGAGGGATCTGGAAAACAGCTCAGCCAAAGCATCTCACAATGGCAACTTCCTCTCTAGAAAGAGAAGGATGTTGTGGAGTTGGTGGCTTCCCATTATTTTCCCCAATTTGAGCTTTCTTGCCGCTGGTCCCGCAGTGTCTGCAGTATCAGAGGGATCCAGAGCTGTTGGAGAGTGTCCAGAGGAGGGACACGGAGCTGGGGAAGGGTCTGAGGAGCGGCTGAGGGCACTTGGCTCGTTCAGCCGGAGCAGAGGAGACTGAGGGGAGGCTCCTCGGGGGCTGCAGCTCCTCCCGAGGGGAGGCGGAGGGGCAGGGGCTGAGCTCTGCTCTGGGACAGGGCCAGGAGCCCAGGGAACGGCTGGAGCTGTGTCAGGGCTTGGCATGGAGCTCAGGGAAAGGTTCTTCCCCCCGAGGGTGCTGGGCACTGCCCAGGCTCCCCAGGGAATGCTCCCGGCCCCGAGGCTGCCAGAGCTCCAGGAGCGTTTGGACACCGCTCTGAGGGATGCCCAGGGTGGGATTGTTGGGATGTCTGTGCAGGGCCAGGGGCTGGACTGATGATCCCTGAGGGTCCCTTCCCACTCAGGATATTCTGGGATTCTGTGATTCTGTGTCAGGCTGTGTGTCCTGCTTTGCTCTGGGATCAGCCTCACCGCTGCTGGAGCTCACTGTGGCTCAGGGTGTCCCTGTCTCAGAGCTGTGTCACCGAGCTGCTCCTGCCCCCCTGGGATGGGGTCCTGGCCAGTGGAGCAGAGCAGGAGTGGGGCCGTGGTGTTTTCCCTTTTTGGGAATGCTGTAAGAAGGTAGTGACTCACTTTCCATGGAGCTGATAGTTACCCTGCTCCTGTCTTGGATTTGTGTTGTGTAGCCAGCGGGATTATTTATAACTTAGCCAGCATCCCGAGTCTATTGTTTCTGCAAAGAGCAGGAATGACTAGATGACTTCCTGAGATTTTTTTTTTTGCCACCCCCTCATTTTTTATTTTTTTAAAAATCTGCTTTTCCTTCCAAGTATTATATTCGCCAGTTGGATGCTTTCCCCCCACATCTTCCCCTCCTGATTGTGCATTTGTGCTGCTGACAATCCCACTACCGGTGTTGCTTTAACTCTAAAATCTCTCCCAGGAAAGGCTGGGGGCTGTGCCCCAGGAGGGCTGGGGCACCTTCCCGTGGCACAAGGGGCCCTCTGGCCTCGCAGGTGCTGGGGACTGAGGCAGGAGGCCTGGGAGGACTCTCACCTCTGCACCCTGTGGATGCTTTGGGATGGGAGGTGCATCCCAGGAGCAGGGTCGGTCTGGTCTGGGACTGCACCATCGAGCTCTGGGTCAGCCTTGTTGTCTCTGCCTGTCTGAAGGGTCACTTGGGACAATCCAAAGGTATCCCTGAGCCCAGGGATGTGTGGAGTAAAAGCCATTTCCACCCTAGCACAGCCAGCCCTGGGGACGTGGCACTGGTGGGCGTGGGAGGAGTGGGTCCTGAGCTGCTGTCCTGGCTGTGTGGCTGCTCTCCCGATGGCAGTGGTCCCCTCTGGGCAGTGTTTGCCTCAAACCCTGGAGCTCTCCTGGTTCCTGTCCCCCTTCTCTTTGCCCACCCACCTGCTGTTGATTCACTGTTGGTATCATGAAGCCCAGCAGCCCATTAATTCAATTAATTAATTAAGAAATCAGTGGGGAGTGAAGGTGCAGGGTGGAGAGAAGGGGCAGGGTGGGTTTGGCCAACTGAGCCAATCTGAACCCTTGGGGGGGACCTGCAGGTTGAGCTTCTTTGGGGAGCATCCCCCAGCGCCCCAAGGCTGCCGTCCACAGCCTCTCCTCACCCAAACAGCTCCACTTTGCACCTTCTTGCTTGACCTTCGCACCTGAGCCTCCTGATTTGGGTTTGGTTGAGTCCAGTTCCCTTTTGGCCGAGTGTGGAGCCCCAGGGGTGCCCATCCCAGCTGTGTTTCCTTCATGATCTGCAGCCTGGCCCTGATGTAACGAGCAGCCTGAGGTTGGGGCGGCTGCAGAAGCGACCGGGGGCGAAACAGCTGAAGGGGAAGGAGCCTGGGCTGCCTTGTGGGCAGCAGAGACCCTGCTCAGGTGCTCTCGGTTTCCATTAGTTCAGAACTCAGAGCCTGGGGCTCGTTGAATGTTAAGCTGCTGTTTCTGGCCGAGGTTCCTGGAGGCCTCTGCCCATCGGTCACCAAGAACTGCCTCGTGTCCCCTCCGGCTCTGGCTCCTTCCCGAGCTGCAGGGGAGCCATGGGAGGGGCTGGCAGTTGTGGTGCTCCCCCTTTCCAGGGCTCGTGGCACTGAGGTGCTGCTGTCCCTGCGCTGACTTTCCAGGAACTGCCTGGCTCCGCAGGGAAGCGTGAGGCTGGTCCAAGGGAGTTCTGTCATGCTGGAAGCACCACTTGGATGTGAGCGGCTTGGAGTGGAAAATGAGTCCTGAGTTCTGTCCTGTGGGGTTTTTACATGCTCTTCACAGAATCCCAGACTGGTTTGGGCTGAAAGGGACCTCAAAGCCCATCCAGTGCCACCCCTGCCATGGGCAGGGACACCTTCCACTGTCCCAGGCTGCTCCCAGCCCCGTCCAGCCTGGCCTTGGGCACTGCCAGGGATCCAGGGGCAGCCACAGCTGCTCTGGGCACCCTGTGCCAGGGCCTCCCCACCCTCACAGGGAGGAATTCCTTCCCAAAATGCCATCCATCCCTGCCCTCTGGCAGTGAGAAGCCATTTCCCCTTGTCCTGGCACTCCATGCCTTCTTCATAGCCAGTTTTGCTCTTCCAGGTTTCCTATGGTGCAGAGCACCAGGCGTGGGTCAGAACCTGGAGCAGTGTCTGTCACCTGAGAGCCTGGGCTTGAGACCCTCTGAGAAGGGTCTGGGAATTGAGGCATCTCAGGGAAGTGATGTGTGGAGTCCTGAATTCACAGCAAACTTCTGGCGTTCTCTTTGGCTGCTTGTTTTAGTCAAAACTGGAGGTTCCTTAGGCCAGGCACTTCACTTGCTTCCTGTGAGAGCTGCTCCCAACACCTCCACAGCCTGAGCAGAGCAGGTTTGTGCATCCCAGGGGATGCCTGTGCTGAGCTGCTCCTGCTGCTGCTTGTCCTCATTCCTGTGAGGTTTTCCAGCTGCCAGGGCACTCTTGTGCTGGCTCCTTCCCATCCCAGACACTCAGTTATTTGGGGTTTCTCCCTTAGCTGGAGCCTGCAGGCACTGAGTGATGTCCTGAGTGAAGTGCTGGTACAATTCCATCCCGTCTGGCTCACTGCAGCAGTTCCCTGGAGCACTGGGCAAAGCCATGCTGGGTGGCTCTGAATTCCCAATTCCTGCTGGTCCTCAGGTTCCTTTAAATTGAAGTGCATGGGAAATAAAACTGAGTGAAAAGATGGGGAGCTCCCCACGGTGCCCATGGCCAGCAGGACCTGAGAGCCAGGCAGGAGCATCTCCCCCAGCTCCCTGCCCTGCCCAGCCCTCCTGGGTCAGCTCAGAAATAGAGAAGAGCCCTTCTCCCCCAGCTTGCTTTGTATTTTTAAAATCATTGTGGTTTTTTGTTCTGTTTTCTTTAAATAATTTTCTAAAAAGTTGAAACTGTAGAACTGGGTTTGTTTTTTGTTTTTTTTTTTTAACCCAAAGAAGAAAACTGAAAGATGGGTGAGACGTTGTGGTTTGGAGCACCAGTTGTAAATAAATTTTTGGCTGCTCCAGCATGCCAGGCTTTCCCACCTGGAGAGTGAGTGCTTCTCCCAGGAGTGTGTTTGTCCACGCAGGTCTTCCAGGGATAATCTGTGTCGCTGCACTTTGTGCCGGTAGAAAGCTGAGCTGGCTCAGCTCTGGGCCCTGCTGCTTCCTCAGCTCTGCCCTCATTTCTGGGCAAGTCTCTCCATCTGTACAATAGCAGAAAGAGTTTTGTTCCCTGGAGAGGCTTCGAGGTTTAACATTTACAAAATGCTTTGAGATCTGCAGATAAAGGGAAGCCAAACAATAACCGTGCCCAGGGCTGTGCCAAAGGAGTCCCCTGGATCACCAGGGCAGAGCTGTGCAGGGTTGGGTGGAGGTGGCTTTTGTGAGAGGGCAGAAACTGCTCCAGCTGCAGCCCTGGTGCTGACCTGGCCTTTAAAGGGCTCCTGGCTAGGAGATAACAAGAAAATAACATCGTGGAATCACTGAGTGCTTTGGGCTGGAAGAGACTTTAGGATCATCCAGTGCCACCCCTGCCATGGGCAGGGACACCTTCCACTGTCCCAGGCTGCTCCAAGCCCCGTCCAGCCTGGCCTTGGGCACTGCCAGGGATCCAGGGGCAGCCACAGCTGCTCTGGGCACCCTGTGCCAGGGCCTCCCCACCCTCATCTGTAGGTCAGAGCATGACTGAGGCCCTTGGGTGATTTTTTACAGGGCTCCCTGGGAACAATCCTGGCCTGGAGGAGACGCTGTCCATTTGCTCTTTGCTCTCCAGGTCAGCACTTCACAAACTCCCTGCTGAACCTGACCCACCCCATGAACCTCATGAACTTTCCTTTCGCTGCCTCTGCCCGTCCCTGCAGCGAACTCTGCAGTCCCCAAACAAAGGCAGGCAGTGGTGGGGCAGGACAGGCCAGAGGCACCGGGAGCTGCTCCTCCCTCCTGGGGCCGGGCTGGAGCGCTGGGCACAGGGCCCCGGCTGGGCACAGGGCCTGGGCTGGAGTGCTGGGCACAGGGCCTGGGCTGGAGTGCTGGGCACAGGGCCCCTGGCTGGGCACAGGGCCCCGGCTGGGCACAGGGCCCCGGCTGGGCACAGGGGCCTGAGCTGGACACAGGGCCCCCGGCTGGGCACAGGGCCCCAGGCTGGGCACAGGGCCTGGGCTGGAGTGCTGGGCACAGGGCCCCGGGCTGGACACAGGGCTTAGGCTGGGCACAGGCCCCCGGGCTGGGCACAGGGCCTAGGCTGGGCACAGGCCCCTGGGCTGGAGCGCTGGGCACAGGCCCCAAGCTGGGCACAGGCCCCTGGGCTGGAGCGCTGGGCACAGGCCCCTGGGCTGGGCACAGGGCCCTGGCTGGGCACAGGCCCCTGGGCTGGAGCGCTGGGCACAGGCCCCAAGCTGGGCACAGGCCCCAAGCTGGGCACAGGGCCCCAGCTCCTCACTGCCAGCGGCTCCAGGGACATGGCAGCCCACAACGAGCGTTCCAGGGGTAAGTGCTCCTGCCACACACCTGGCAGGGATTTTTGGTCAAGGTGGGAGGATGGGGTGTGAAGGGGTGGTTTGTGGTGGGTTGGTCAGGAGTTGCTCTCTCGAGGGATTGGGTGGGCTGGAGGGTCAGGCTGGAATTGTGCAGGGATCTTCTTCCTCATGTTCCCAGCACTTTTCGGTGCTGTTGGGCAGGAACTGAGAGCCTTAAAGCTGCTGGAGGACACCAGACTCTGCTTTGGGAGCAGAACAGCTCGGCTTTGTCTGCTGCCTCCCCACTGCGTGTGCCCAAGTCCCACAAACCTGTCACAGCTGTGACAAGGGCAGGGCTGCAGGAGGAGAGGGGTCTGTAGGTTGGGGACACAGCACGAAGTTCAAGTGCCAGCTGAGGGTGTCCTGTGTAGGGTCACCCGTGGTCCCCACACCGTGAGCCCGTCGCTGGCACAGTTAATTGCTGTATTGTAATTGCTGTGGTGACATGGCCTGGGTGTGGGGTTTCCTTGCCCTACAAGGGGTTTGTGGGATGGTTTTTATTTCAGGTGGTTTTAGATATGAATCAAACAAGGCACAGCTCTCTGGAGGTGGTCTGGCTTTGATTGGAGTGACTTGTGTGTGTCGAGTTGTAACTTAAGAGGAGCTGTTTTGTCTGAGTTGCTGCACGTGGTGCCTGCTTTGAGCTGAGCTAGGCTAAGGACACTTGGGAAACCTGCACCTCTGGGTTTCAAATAAATATGGGCTTGTGTGTAGGTGAGGCAGCATCCTGGGTGCAGACTGGGCTCTCTCTGGGATGCCAGGGAGCAGCTGAGGCTTTGGGATGCTGCAAGATCAGGGGGAATTGCAGACTGGACAGAACAGTGCAAGCCCAGGAGCGGGTTCCTGTGAGCAGCCTGGGATAGTGGGAGGTGTCCCTGCCCATGGCAGGGGGTGGAACAACATGAGCTGTAAGGTCCCTTCCAACCCAAACCATTCTGGGACTCCCTGAGAGAGTTCAAGGTCCGTGCCCGAGGTGAGCAGAAGTTGGTGTGGGCTCCTCACCCGGACCACAGCAGCGTGGGCAGGAGCTGGATGTGCAACCCCAGAGTGTGGTGGACCCTGGGCACCAGAGAGGTTGATAACAGCTTGTTTCCCCTTGCTTCTGTGGGGAAATGAGGGGTCTGGTGGAGCAGCCGGGGCAGTTTGTCCCCTGCAGCCTGTCCCCGCTCCCTGTGCCGTGGTGGCAGCAGCGCTGGGGCTCTGAGAGGCGAAGGTGTGGGGCTGTGGTTTTGCAAACCAGCTGCCAGCTGAGATCTTCCTCTTCCCGTCCATCCTGGCCTGCCCCATCTTGGGGGCTTCTGGGCCACGTTGTGCTCCAAATGGGGAACCGATTTTCTTTGGGTTTCCTGCTGTCTTACATGTTCAGCAGCCCCTGGAAAGTCCAGCAAGCCCAGAACTCGCTCAAGAAAAATGCAGGGTGGGAAGGGCCCTTTCCTGCCACGGCAGCCAGTGCTGCCATGCCCTGAGCCACCCACGAACCTGGGGCAGCGAGGATCTGGAGGGAGCTTTGTCAGGGGCCAGCGCAGCCCTGGGTGTCCCCGGAGCAGAGGTGGGAGCTGCCAGCAGAGCTCACGTGCTGGAGGCACTCCAGGGATTTGGAGATGACTTTGGTCCTTGTTTTCATTGCAGCACTAGGCTGGGAATGGCTGGTTTTTTTCCCCTTTCTCATTTTTGTACATACAATTTTTAATTTTTTTTTTGTTTATTTCAAACTTGCATTTGAAAATGCAGCCGCTTTCCTTCGAGACAGCAGCTTCTCATCCTCAGCGGTGAGCTCAGCAAACTGCAGCTCCAGGTATTTAACTGCTGCAGCCCTTTTCTTCACGGAGGAAAACATTCCACTGAGCTTCTCACAGTTAAAAGAAAGCAAGCTTTGAGCAACATACCAGAGGAGCTTGTTAATGGTCAATTTTCCCAGACAGTTGTATTGGGATTCCTGATAAGGAGCCTTAGTGCTTGGCTTGACAAAAGCACCAGAAATCGAACCCTTGTGTAGAGGAGACACAGACGAGATAATCTAATGGGTCTCTTTTTGTCTCCAGCTTGTTCTGGGCAGCACAGAGCCCTGAGGTGTGAGCCCTGGGAGGGCTGGGATGGGCTGTGGGGCCAGGCTGATGCTGCCCTGGTTTTGCCACTGCTGGCTCTGGAGCAGGGAGGGGAAACCCCCTCCCACCTTCCCAGGGCCACCCCAAACCCCACACCCCAAACAGCAGTCGGTGTGTGCCCAGGGTAACGTGAAAGATGTCGATAAAAATAATAAAATCTGCTTTCCTGAGATCTCTGTGGGGCTTCTGAGGGACTGGGCAGTGGGGTTTTTTCAGGGCTTTTTTTGCTGCCCAGGACGAGGGATGAGACCAAGGAGCATCAGCTCCTGCCAGCTGCTGTTGGGTGATGCCAAAGTCGCACCCAGGAAAAGGTTTGGGATGTGCAGGCGGGAGAAAGGTGTCGGTGAGTCCTGGGAAAGAGGAGGATCCGTGCTACTCATTGAGTGCCATCTACTGGCACCTCACCCGTGCCACCGTTTGCCCAGGGACAGAGCGGGTGAAGGCGGGGGACAGTCGGTGCCCAGCCTGAAGGGATGGTGAGGGTGGGCTCCCTTTGCTCCCTCAGCCGTGGCCTCCTTGCCCCTCGCAGTGCAGGAGGAGCCCGGCAGCCCCTGCCAAGGGTGGCACGTCCCAGCCCAAGCTGGTGCCACCACGACCCATCACACACAGATTGGATCCAGGCTGCCCTTGGCTCCGTCCTGTCCTCTCCCTGGAGCTGCCCCAGCTCTTCCCTACGTCCCAAACCAGGTGGCACATTTGGGTTTGTAAAACCCATCCTCCCCACCAGCTCAGTGCCTTAATCCCCCCACCAGTGTTTGGGCACTGCTTGGAGACGTGTTTTGGGAGCTGGATTTAGGGACGAGGGCACGAGGGGCTGGAGCACCTTTTTGGTGTCCCCTGACCAGTGTGTGGCAAACAAGGTCTCTGGGTTTAGTGCCAGCCTGAACCCACAGCAATGCATCAATGACTCCTGCCAGGGGCACGAGGGCTGATGGCCCTGCCCCATACACACCACAAGCCTTGGTGGCCTTTAAGCTGATGGGTTTGGATTTGTCTTCAGGTAAACTCTTCCTGTGACTTGTCCTTTTGGCTTTAGGGCTACAAGGGGAATTTGGGGCATGGGGTATGGTTGTACAAAGGTGAGGATCCTTTCAGGGCAAGGGACGAGTGAACATCTTGAAGTGTTTATATTTAAAGAGGGAGAAAAAGAGTTGTGGTTCATGGAAATGGTGCTTTGTAGGAGCAAGTGGACTGAATTCAGGCCTTTTTAATGCAATTTAAATAATCGATGGTCTATTCAATTACAGAAATATTTGGCAGAGCTCTAAATAGGTCACATCTGTCTTTAAATTGTTCTTCAGGTAAATACCTCACTGTGTGGTGCCACATGGACCAGATTCTGTCAGAGCTGCTGTCTGGGAGGGAGAACTCCTCAGCTGCATGTGCAGTTATCCCCAAAACTCTGCACCGGCTGTGCTCTGACCCACGGATTTGCTTTAGGGACTCCTTAGGAAGCCTGGCTCGTATATTTTGGGTATATCCAGCTCCTGAAGTTTGCAGCCCTGAGGTTGCTGGCTGTAACTGGGCATGGCCGGGGCCTTTGTTGGCAGCTTCTGTGTTGCTCTGGGGGCCAGGATGGAATCCTGAGCCCGCTGTGCCCCAGGAATGCTCACCTTGGGAAAGGGGAAAACAAAAACACCGACTTTTGTTGTGGTGACCGGAGCCTGGAGGTTACTCGCGAGCAGGAGCCGGGGCTGAGGGAGGGAGGCAGGTGGTGGTGAGAACGCTTTGTTTGGGAAAGTTTTCCTCATTGTGTCCAACAATTCTTCTGAGATGATCCTTCCTGTGGGCTGAATCATCGTCTGGGCCAGCGCTGGCTCTCGGGCCCTGCGGCCGCATCCTGCGCCCTTGGGGCATCCACAGGGGCCCAGCACCCCGCAGGATCACAGCCCTGGGCTTGGAATCACCACCCCAGGTGTCTTCCTCACCCCTCTGGGGTCTGCTTTTCCCGAGGAAGCTCGCATTGGTGCACAAGTCATTCCCCGCCATCCCTCTCCCCACTGAGAGGAGGCTCACAAACAAACTGCCAAGGCCACCCCGGCGGGGTGTACGTGTGTTTGGCCACTTCCCCGCCTAATTTCCACATTTTTTGGAAGCCATCCTTAATTTGTCTAATTTTTAACAGCCCCTGGCCTCCCTACCTGCAGGGCTGCAGTGGTGCGGGGCTGGGAGGGCTCACGTACACACGGCTGGCACTGCCTGCCTGTTTGATCTCAAATGCCTCTCTGGCAAACTTCTGGGGGTTTTTTTTTGGTCACTTGTAAGTAAACAAGCTTCTGTCCCTGTTCGTCTTCCTTGGTGAGTAATGGAAACCAAGTGGGAGAAGATTTCTGTTCCCCGGTGTTCCGGTTGCATCTCTGAGGCTGTAATTTGATTTTACATTGCAAATTAAACAATACTTGGAAAGATGCAAATCAGAGCGGAAACAGAGGTGGGTGCTGCTAAGTGGGGGTGTTGCAGCTCCTCCGTGCATCTGTGGGGGTGTGCAAAACACCCCGTGGCCCGAGGAGCACGAGAGGTCACCCAGAGTGTCCCAGGGGACCCCGTGTGTTTCAGTCCTCGCTGGCTTCAGGCTGCTGAGTTCCCGTGTTCGCTCAGCAGAATGAGTTTTGTCCCTTTGGACAGCAATCCACGTGTGAGCGTGGAGAGTCTGCAGCTCACATGGGTGTGCAGCTCTGTGGTACAATAAATGACCTGGAAAAACCAGGATGTGGATTTACGCTCAGTCTTCTCCCTGAAGCTTTCTGTTTAGTGGAATATAACCCCTGGCTTTGGGAATAGCGCCGTATCTCCTGAATTTCAATTTTGGGGTAGCAAATGTGTTGATGTTGTTGAATGCACTTGAGACAGAACCAGGGAAGGTTCTCCACGGGGCTGTCAGTGCTTTTATGGCAGAATGGATGGAGGGCAGCCCTGGGGAGCAGGACTGGGGGGTGTTGGTGGGCGAGAGGCTCAGCCTGCCCCGGCCATGGGCACTGACCCCAGAAACCCCCCCTGTGCTGGGCTGAGCCCCCAGCGTGGGCAGCAGGGGAGGGGGGATTCTGCCCCTCTGCCCCGCTCAGGTGAGACCCCACCTGCAGAGCTGCCCCAGCCCTGGGGAACAACATCAGGAGGACGTGGAGCTGCTGGAGCCAGGCCANTGGATCCCTGGCAGTGCCCAAGGCCAGGCTGGACGGGGCTTGGAGCAGCCTGGGACAGTGGAAGGTGTCCCTGCCCAGGCAGGGATGGCACTGGATGAGCTTCAGGGTCCCTTCCACCCCAAACCTCTCCATGATTCTGTGACAGACACTGGGCTGTGTGACACCCTCCTGGAAAGGGGGTACCACAGGGTCAGGTCTGGGCCACCTCCTTGTTCTTCTGCAGGGTTGGCTTTATCCCAAGCTGCTTCCAGAGGTTTGGGACAGCCCCCTGTGCTCTCCCAGCCTCCGTGGTCCCTGTCACCCACCCCGGCACAGAGCAGTGGCACCGCAGGGCTGCCCAGCCTGGCTGTGGGGTTCCCACTGTCCCCTCACTGGGTCTCTGTTTCCCTGTGGACGGAGGGAGCAGAGCTGCCCCTCCAAATCCCGGCTGATGTGGGGACAGCAGCGAAAAGCGACTCCTCTGACACCTGTTGTGGGTCTGACTCAGCCCAGTGTTATTCTTGGTCCGTTTCCCTGCACTTTTGTCCCTTGGACCATCCTTGACATCCTGCTTCTTGCAGGGCTGTCAGGCTTGGATGGAGCCTGGGGATGAGGGACATGGGTAGGTTTGTCCTGGAGAGGCTGGGGACGAGGGACACCGTGGGTTTGTCCTGCAGGCTGATGACCTTTAGAAAGCCCTGCCTGTGTTACCCTCCATCCCCTTCTCCTGCCGCTCCTTTGTGCTCGTGTTTGGTCACTGCTGGCCTTTGTTTTTACAGCTGGGGGAAGTGTTTTGAGCTTTAAAGTTTATTTTCTTCCCTCTGGTTGTCGTCACAGGTTTGTTTTCCTTCTCCGTGTGGCATCTTGCTGGCTCTCCCAGGGGCTGGGAGAGGGGCTGGCTGCTGCTCTTGGGGCGTTCCTGCAGCAGGGAGCAGGATCTTCCCTGTGTTTGGGAGGCCCAAAGGCCTCCCTGCCTTCACTTCTCTCACTGGATTTCTATCACAGAATGCCAAAAAGGCTTGGGCTGGAAGGGACCCTAAAGCCCATCCAGTGCCACCCCCTGCCATGGGCAGGGACACCTTCCACTGTCCCAGGCCGCTCCAAGCCCCAATGTCCAGCCTGGCCTTGGGCACTGCCAGGGATCCAGGGGCAGCCACAGCTGCTCTGGGCACCCTGTGCCAGGGCCTCCCCACCCTCACAGCCAACAATTCCTTCCCAATATCCCATCCAGCCCTGTCCTCTGGCAGTGGAAGCCATTCCCTGGGTCCTGTCTCTCCATCCCTTGTCCCCAGTCCCTCTCCAGCTCTCCTGGAGCCCCTTCAGGCCCTGCAAGGGGCTCTGAGCTCTCCCTGGAGCCTTCTCCTCTCCAGGTGAGCACCCCCAGCTCTCCCAGCCTGTCCCCAGAGCAGAGGGGCTCCAGCCCTGGGAGCAGCTCCGTGGCCTCCTCTGGCCTGGCTCCAGCAGCTCCACGTCCTCCTGATGTTGTTCCCCAGGGCTGGGGCAGCTCTGCAGGTGGGGTCTCACCTGAGCGGGGCAGAGGGGCAGAATCCCCCCTGCCCTGCTGCCCACGCTGGGGGCTCAGCCCAGCACAGGGGGGGTTTCTGGGGTCAGTGCCCATGGCCGGGGCAGGCTGAGCCTCTCACCCACCAACACCCCCAAGTCCTTCTTCCCAGGGCTGCTCCCATCCATCCATCCCTCCCCATTTTTCTAGTTGAGTAAATCCTGTCCAGTCTGTCCATCCTCCAGGAGGAGCACAGCCTAACAATTCACTGCTGGTGTGAACCTTGGCACCCTGGGTCAGGTCCTTGGCCATGCTCTGGACAGAGAGGGTGGTGGCTGTGCCCCCGTGCCACCATGGGCACCCTGTGCAGTCATTTTGCAAGGCCTTGATGAGGCTTGGGCTGGCCCGAGTGATTAATTTCCTTAATGATGACTTAAAATAAAGGCAAGCTTTTATTTTGATTACCATAAAATCACTCCCTAAAATGCAGTGGGGGCCTTCCTCTACATCTGCAAATACAACTCATGTCTGAAGTGAGGGATGGTTGAATTTGCTGGTTGGGTTTTGTTGGGTTTTCCAAAACTTCCTCACGCCTGTGCTGGGCACTGCTTTGTATGTTAATTTTTGCCTACAATTATTGTTGTTTATGCACAGGGTGGGAGTGCTGCCTCTGTGCAGGGGCAGGAGTTGGACTCAGTGATCCTTGTGGGTCCCTTCCAGCTCAGGACATTTCAGGATTCTCTTTCTGGGGTGCCACATCAGCACCTCCAAAACCAGCCCAGGAGCTGCCTGGGAGCCTGCCCTGCCCTTTGAGAGCAGTTTCAGTGTTATTAGAGCATCTTCCAAAAGACCCCGAGTTACTAAAGTACTTCTTTGACTCCTTCCCCTCTTTCTGGCTTTGTCTGGTTTTGGTGTAGGTTTAATTTCCCCCATAGTTATCCCTCATGGAAAGCCAATGGGGGATGGATCATTTTTCCCCACTCCTTCCCTGGTTCTCTCCCATTTTTCCCCAGCCCCAAACGTTTCCTAAAACCCATCTGTGTGTGTGCAGAAACTGCTGAACTGGAATGCAGTGCAGGAGATGCCAAGCAGATGCTGAGCAGAGGAATTAACAATCACCAAAGTGGTGGCATCAGCTTTTTGAAGTCAAAAATTATCCCTGAGTGCACATTTGGGGAGGGGGCGGCAGCAGCAGGTGCTTCCCTGGATCAGGGGGGTGTGTGGGGTGGATGGGGCTGTCCTGGCTTTGGGTTCTGGGTTCATTCATCATCACAAGGATAAAGGGGCAGAATCTGCCCAGAAATCGTGCGGGGATCTGTGGGTGTAACGAGGGTGCTGTTGTGTGTCCCCCTTGGGGGATGGTGTCACTGGGCTGTCCTGGTCCAGAGTGTCTGTTTATGGAATCCCAGAATATCCTGAGCTGGAAGGGACCCTCAGGGATCATCAGTCCAGCCCCTGGCCCTGCACAGACACCCCAACAACCCCACCCTGGGCATCCCTCAGAGCGGTGTCCAAACGCTCCTGGAGCTCTGGCAGCCTCGGGGCCGGGAGCATTCCCTGGGGAGCCTGGGCAGTGC
This sequence comes from Edolisoma coerulescens, assembly GCA_013397115.1. NCBI lineage: Eukaryota > Metazoa > Chordata > Aves > Passeriformes > Campephagidae > Edolisoma > Edolisoma coerulescens. The sequence continues at coordinate 36,716 of VWZW01005594.1, forward strand.
CCAGCACCCTCGGGGGGAAGAACCTTTCCCTGAGCTCCGTGCCAAGCCCTGACACAGCTCCAGCCGTTCCCTGGGCTCCTGGCCCTGTCCCAGAGGGAAATGCCACCTTGATGCCCCTGGACAGGTCGGGAAGCAGCAGCACATCCCACCCCTGCTGTGGGCAGGGACAGCTTCCCCTGCCCCCGGCTGCTCCAAGCCCCAGTGTCCAGCCTGGCCTTGGACACTGCCAGGGCAGCAGAACAGCTGAGCCTCACTGTCCCAACCAGCCAGTTTTGGTCCAACCTCAAGTTTCAAGGCAGTGAAGGGGATAAAACCTCCCCTGACCTGCCCCGTGAGCAGAGCCCTCCAGGGTGGCATTGCCAGGGACCTCGTGCTGCCCTCCAGGTGTTCAGGGTCGGTTTTTTACCCCCCTCCCCCCCTTATTTTTATTTTAATTGTTTTGTCGTGCGCCGGGAAAAGGAAGTGAACAAATTGTATGGTCCCGTCCACAATCGACGTCCTGTAAACAGCTCCCGGCTGCCTTCCACTCACAGCTGTTTTTTCCTATTTGGGGGTGGATGGGGCTGGTAAATAAACAGGAATTCTGGGAGCTGCTTCCAGCACCCCCTTTTCCCTCGCAGGAGCTGCGCCAGCACCTCAGGGGTGCCCGGCTGGGTCGTTCCTCACCGAGTGGAGCCAACTCTCGTCAGGAAAAACAACTTTGCTGGTTTGCCTGGGACTAAAGCTAATTACTGGTCGACTAATTTTATTGATTTCCAATCCCTTTTAGCAGAGATTTTGCTGTGGGGCTGATCGCCAGAGCGATTAGCACACAAAGCCGCTTAATTTGGAAGTGTTTATCAAGCAGCCTTCTGTCACCTCTGCTTCCAATCAAATTACGGTGGCACCGGCGGCCCTGCCTTGTGCCATCCCACCCCCGAGGGAGGCAGGTGGGCAGCAGCGCTTCTCCGGGTTAAATAACCATGGCAGGGGGTTTGGAACTAGATGATCTTTAAGGCTCCTTCCAACCCAAACCATTCCATGGATCTAAATATTCCGTGAGCTTGAAAAGCTGCTGGCTGTGGGGTTTTTGCTTCCAGCTGTCACCACATCCTTGTGCTGCTCCAACCCTGGGGCACTGCTGTGGTTGCAGAGCTGGAATTTCCCTCCTGGCCCTCAAATCCTCACCACGGGCACTGTGTGGTCTCTCTGGAGGATGGAAGATGCACCTTCGTGGCAGCTACAGCTGCTTCCAGACCTCCTCCAGCCACAGGAGGGATTTGGCCTAAATATTTTTAATAGAATTTAAAATTTTAAAAAAAAAAAAAATTAAGCCTGGCCCAGTCGTTTTGCTGGGAATCAGATTAGGGAGGGCAGATTGTGGAGGCCGGGGGGAGGGAGAGGCTCAGCCTGGCTCAGTCACAGCTCCAGCAGCACAGAAACCCCGGAGTGTCCCCCAGTGTCACCCCCGCGGCTGCTGTGAGGGTCCCTCACTGCCTCCTCCTCCTGACAGTGAAAACGAGGTGCCTTTGGGACATTTCTCGAGTCATAGGAAGAAATTCCAGAAATTCCTCCCTGTGAGGGTGGGGAGGCCCTGGCACAGGGTGCCCAGAGCAGCTGTGGCTGCCCCTGGATCCCTGGCAGTGCCCAAGGCCAGGCTGGACGGGGCTTGGAGCAGCCTGGGACAGTGGAAGGTGTCCCTGCCATGGCAGGGGTGGCACTGGATGGGCTTTAAGGTCCCTTCCAACCCAAACCATTCCATGATTTGGCGCTGCAGCTCTCCCACAGTGCATGTTCTCCTCAGGGTACCCCTTGGTACAGGATTTAAGAGCAAGAACTCTGTTTGCTTTACAAATGGTGGATGAAAGGGCTCAGGAGCAAAACATCCCGTTCTCCATCCCTGAGTGTCCTCTGGCTCCGGAGAGATGGCTGCACAGCCCTTGAGCTTTGCTTTGAGCAAAGCAGCTGGCAGGGACTGAGCTTGCTTTAAAAGACCTTTCACAGATCCTGGAATATCCCAAGTTGGGAGGGACACACAGGGACCATCGAGTCCAGCTCCCCACCTTGTCCCATTCACACAAAGGCCACGTGTTGTGGGGTCCTTGGCTGTGTCCAGGTGCTCAGAGCTGACTCCAGGGCCACATTCCCTCCCACACCATATCCCAGTCTGTGCTCGGACTGGGGCGTTCGGTGCTGTGCCCAGCTGGGCTGGGGGCTCTGGCTGTTGAAACCAGGGCAGCCTCTCTTGCTGTGGCATTTTCGGCTCCCATGGATGGCAGCTGGAAGGCACAGGCTGGGAACTGAGCAGGAGGGATGTGGGCTGTGGGATGGATCACAAAACCCTGCCCCTTTTAGATGCCTTTACACAGAATCCTGGAATGGTTTGGGTTGGAGGGACCTTAAAGCCCCTCCAGTGCCACCCCTGCCATGGGCAGGGACACCTTCCACTGTCCCAGGGTGCTCCAAGCCCTGTCCAGCCTGGCCTTGGGCACTGCCAGGGATCCAGGGGCAGCCACAGCTGCTCTGGGCACCCTGTGCCAGGGCCTCCCCACCCTCACAGCCAACAATTCCTTCCCAACATCTGCAGTAAATCTGCCCTCCCTTAGGTAAAGCAGTTCCCCTTTCCTTTCCTATCACTCTCTGCCCGTGTTTTTTGTTGGAGTTGTGTGTCCAAGGGGTTCCATTCCTCCTGGGTGGGCTCAGCCCTCATCGCTCTGTCACTGGACACTTGTCTACAGCCCTTACTAGGGTTTAGTACTGCACCAAGGATGGCTTTTCTGAGCCTAAATGTGGTTAAATTATTTTTGTCCCCGCTGAAGCTTAGGACAGCTCTTGTCTATCAGCTCTTCTTGGCTGCAGCAGGAAAACCGTGAGGGGAAAAAAAAAAAGACTGTCTGACAGCTACATCTTATTCTATTAGTATGTTTTAATTAGAACATGAGCAAGAAATGTGTTATGAATATTCATGCTCAGGGTTATTAAAATGCACAATTAATCTGTACGCGGTTTAATAACTGTATTAATGGCAAGAGGAGGCAGCTCCTATTTCTGTCTTTTCTCAATTGGAACGTGTGCCTTAACTTGGGTAGTTGGGAAATGAGGTTATTTTAAAATCAAGTTGGCTCCTGCCAGCAGCGTGGGCACGTGGGCGTCTCCAAAACTCACACAGCTCACGGTGGGAGCACTGGGAGGGTGGCAGAGCCAGCACTGCCAGGATGGAGCTCCCTCGTGCAGACAGAATTCAGCCCAGTGCCATGGGAATGCTCAGTCACACAATCACCAAATCCCAGAAAGGTTTGAGCTGGGAGAAACCTTAAAGCCCATCCAGTGCCACCCCTGCCATGGGCAGGGACACCTCCCACTGTCCCAGGTTCCAGCCTGGCCTTGGACACTGCCAGGGATCCAGGGGCAGCCACAGCTGCTCTGGGCACCCTGTGCCAGGGCCTCCCCCCCCTCACAGCCAACAATTCCTTCCCAATATCCCATCCAGCCCTGCCCTCTGGCAGTGGAAGCCATTCCCTGTGTCCTGTCCCTCCAGCCCTTGTCCCCAGTCCCTCTCCAGCTCTCCTGGAGCCCCTTTAGGCCCTGCAAGGGGCTCTGAGCTCTCCCTGGAGCCTTCTCCTCTCCAGGTGAGCACCCCCAGCTCTCCCAGCCTGTCCCCAGAGCAGAGGGGCTCCAGCCCTGGGAGCAGCCCTGTGGCCCTTTGGACACGATCTCTCTTTGGTGACTGGGATTTAGGATATTTTTGCAGCACTGGGGGTGTTTCAGGGCAGCAGATCTGTGCGCAAGGATGGGGCAGTTGGGGTGCAGAAGATTCCCACGGGATCTCCATCTCACCTAGGGCAGCTCCTGGGCGATGCCCAGAGGCAGGAAACGCATTCCCAGGTGCCCCAAGGTGCCTCTGACCCTTCCCTGGGCACCTGGGTCACCTCCACAGCTGCTGGGGTGCCCTTGGATGAGCCCCGGGGCTGCTGAGCCGTGTCCTTCCCACCCCAGCTTCCCTGTCCTCCTCCCTTCCCCTTCCTCTCCCTCCACTCGTGCCCAGCCTGGCTGCCCCGTGTGCCCACAGAGCCAGGGTGTGTGACCGTGTGTGGGGTGACACGGTGGCCGGGGTTTGTGCTGGGAGTGGGGCAAACCCCGCTGATGGGAGCTTCTGACACACCTGACCTGGCCAAACATTGGGATCTTGCGGGGTTGGCCCAGGGCTTTTGCTGCCAAACTGTGGAGCCTAAAGAATACGAAGGGAGGGAAGAGTGGGCTGGCAGGGAATGTAGGACAGATGCCAGACGTTGAAAGAGGGCAGTCTGCTTTTTCCTGGCTTCATCCCAGAAATCCTTGAATTCCTAAAACACCTGCAGGCTGAAAATAGGGAGATTTTTTGCTGGCATCTTTCAAGCCAATGGCTGCAGCTTGGGGAAGGTGCAAGACTTTATTTTCCAGGAGACATCAGCCAGAGCTGGCATGGGCACCTTCAGAGGTGCTTCCAGAGCCCTGGGATGCTCTTTGCTGCTTTGGTGGGAGAATGGAGCCTCACTTCACCTTGGCAGCCACAGGAACTACCTGGAGGCACAGGAGACCTTTTGGGTTTCCCCGGGGGTTATAGAATCCCAGAATCCCAGACTGGTTTGGGTTGGAAGGGACCCTAAAGCCCATCCCATCCCACCCCTGCCATGGGCAGGGACACCTCCCACTGTCCCAGGATGCTCCAAGCCCCATCCAGCCTGGCCTTGGGCACTGCCAGGGATCCAGGGGCAGCCACAGCTGCTCTGGGCACCCTGTGCCAGGGCCTCCCCACCCTCACAGCCAACAATTCCTTCCTGAAAAAGGAAGGGTTGGTTTGCTGTGACCCCATTTGGGGTCCTGAAGGGGCCAAGGAGGGGGTCTGGGACCTGGACATGTTCCGGATGAGTGGCTCATCCTTGGTAGCTGCTGTTGGAGCTCTCAGGGGTTTTGCCAAGGTCTCCATGGTCTCTGCCATGCTGGTGGCACCACAGGGTGCAGCAGCTCGTGCCAGGGGTTTGTTCTTGTCCAGGGGATGTGTGACCCTCAGCCTTTGCCACCTGTGCCACTCACTGTCTGGTCTCCCTCCTTCCTCAGGGAGACCGGGCAAGGATTCACTTTTATTTCTCAGGAATTTTGGCACAGAATCCCAGAATGGGTGAGGTTGGAAGGACCACAGTGGCTCGTCTGGTCCCACCTCCCTGCTCAAGCAGGGGCATCCCAGAGCACAGGGCTGTGCCCAGACTGTTCTGGCATAACTCAGGAGAATATCTGCAGGTTCTTGAATATCTGCAGGGGCATTCAAGGGAGGGAGACTCAACAACCCGAAGAAAATTTCCCTGGGCTTCCAGGCACCCCAGCTCCCTGCAGAGCCCACTGAGCATCTTCTCCAGGCATATCCTGGCCTGGGAATGCTGCTCTGCTGTCGGGGGGGTGGTGGCAGGACCAAGGGCTCTGTGAGAGCTCAGGGTGACCCAGGGTGACCCAGGCCCCCCAAAGCCCATCCTGTGTGGGGCAGGGTGGGTGTGAGGGTCGGGACCCCCATGCCTTGGCTTCCCCTCCACCTCTGGGGCTCCTTGTGGGGACTGTGGTGCTGCAGTCCTTGTCCTTCCAGCCCCAAGGGACCACTTTTCCAAGGATGTCCAAGGCTGCTGATCCTGCTCGTGTCTTCTCCCCGACCCTTGGGGAGCTTTAAAACCACCCGTGACAGCAAAATGACTCAAAGGAGCGTTTCTGCCTCCTGCCTCGCCGGGTTCGCAGGGATTGCAGATGAATTGCTTTGGAAAAACACATTAGCAAAGCAAAAGTTTATTCTAGGAAGTGGGAGGTGGGAGAATTGGCAGTAATTCTCCCTAGTATCCAAGGTATTATTAGAGGCTTATCCCTGCTCTGCACAGTAATCACATTGGAAATTTTTGATTAGAAAACAAAATCTAAATGAGAATTATGAATATTCATTAGGTGTGGAGATTAATATGCATAATTATGCAAATTAGACAGCAATTAAACACCAATTCTCTGGGGAAATGATTAACACAAAGGCACAGAAATAGAAGGATGTAATTTGAAAGAAGTTTCTGGTTAAATGAACAGTGAGGGGAGCGGAGGAGACAAATCCAAGGCATGTTTGCCATAATAATCAGCTTTGCCAAGCGAGGTGGGAGTGAGCCCTGGCCCCCTGCCCCCGTGTCCTTGCTGCCACTCAGCTCCCTGCTCCCAAAAGGGCATCCTGGAGCACCTGCAAGTGCCATCCCTGTTGGAGGAACCAGCACAGGACGAGTCCCCAGAGAGCCACGGGGCCCTGGTGCAGAAGAGGGAGGTTCTGGTGTCACTCCCTGGCCGCTGTGGCCATGACCCCTGGTGTGGGGCTGGGGGGTGTCCGTGGGTTGGGAAGTGTCCGTGGCTGATGCCATCCTCACTCTCAACCTTCTGCAGATCTGGATCTCTCCCTGTCCAGCCCAGCAGAGCTCACAGGGTCTGTGCAGCACCTCCAGAGATGATGGATGCCCCCACCCTGCCCAGCCCCTCTTGAATCCCTGGATTTACCCCCTTTGAGCACTGCCTGCTGCTCACCAGCCCCTGGTCACCCCCTGGAGCAGGAGATGGAGCAGCACAGAACGAGATCCTGCAGCTGAGTCAGGTCGAGGCTGTTTTCCAGGGAAGGTTCCTTCCCTGTGGTATCAGCTGGAACTGTGGGAGCTGTGCTGATGCAACATCCCAGGGTTTTGTGTCATGGTGGACATTCCCATCCCACTGAAGGGGCTCCAGGAGAGCTGGAGCGGGACTGGGGACAAGGGCTGGAGGGACAGGACCCAGGGAATGGCTTCCACTGCCAGAGGGCAGGGCTGGATGGGATATTGGGAAGGAATTGTTGGCTGTGAGGGTGGGGAGGCCCTGGCACAGGGTGCCCAGAGCAGCTGTGGCTGCCCCTGGATCCCTGGCAGTGCCCAAGGCCAGGCTGGACGGGGCTGGGAGCAGCCTGGGACAGTGGAAGGTGTCCCTGCCCATGGCAGGGGTGGGATGAGCTGAGTAAGGCCCCTTCCAGCCCAACCCATTCCAGGATTCTCTGGCTGCCCCGGGGGCCTGGTGCAGCCCAGGAGGTGCCTTGGCAGGGGATGAAAGGAGCCGATTTCCCACCACAGCCTGTGCAGAAACATCGCCGATCCTTCCGCCTGCTCCGCTGCCCTTTTGGGTCGGATCCCTTTTGGCCGAGGATGTTCTTGGGAGGGCTAAAGCTGAGAAGGCTGGGAGCGTGCTCTGCTGGCCCCACTTCCTCAGGGGGACCTCAGGGGGCTGCAGGAGCCCCCCTGGACAGTGACTCTGGAGCGTTGGACCCCCAGCACTTCCCACCGGAGGATTTTGCCTCTGGGCACTCTTTCCCTCTGCTCAGGTGCAATGCTGAACAGAGTTTGTCCATGATCTTGCAGCACCATGGGCAACATTCAAGTCCTGCTGGAGCATCCAAATGGATGGGATGTGTTTTGGGTTTACAGTTTAGTCCCTTTCACCATGGGGGAAGGAGGTTCGTGGGTGCTCTCCGGAGTAAAGGAGTTAAAATACTTGTTTCTCCTCTTCCCACTGTCCCACGTTTTGATCCATTTCCAGGCTGTGGTGGGATTCGCTTTGAAGTTTGTGGAATAACTCCCAGCGGGAGTGGGAAGGTGAGGAGGCAGAGGGGAGGCTCGGTCACGCCAAGTGGAAGTGGTTTATTAATGAAAATATTGTTTTGTTTGTAGAAGGAAGAGTTAATTTTACGAGAACACCTTTGAGGCTTTGCTGATAAAGCAAAGAGTAACCTTTGTTCTTCCTGTTTTTCGGTAGGCTTGGATGAAAGGCCAGGATCAGGTTCCTGGGGAACGGGAGATCAAAACAGCTCCACGTTTGACCAAGGAAGGGTAAGGACAAAGCACAAACACCGAGCTCCAACCAAAACAACCGGGGGCTTTCCCAGGCCTTTCAGAGCCTTGGGCCTAACCCTGCAACAGCTTTTCTTGCCCCATTTTGGACGTGGGTTCTGGGAACTCTGTAGGGTTTCCTCCATTCCCCATCTCCCCAGGCTTTGCTGCCTTGAGTTCCCCTTGAGGTTTCTCCTCCAAAAACCTCTCCCAGACCTGCACTGGGATGGGCTCCTGTGGCTGCTCAGGCATCTCCCTCCCTGCACCTGGTGTTGGTGTGGGGAGAGGGGGCTCGGGGGGTGGGACAGGTCCCCAGA
>VWZW01005594.1:45052-57383 GCA_013397115.1 Edolisoma coerulescens
CACGGGCGGTTGGGTTGAGGGATCGTAGTGGGTTGAGGGATCTCATCTGGTGGCAGGGCTTCCTGGGCACCCACCCTACAAGACTTTGGGAACCTGAGGAGGGAATCCCTGCAATCCACCTCCTTGTCTGGCCATGGCACCCTTGGTGGGGTTGGAGAACTTGGAAGGGTTTTGCAGGGAAGGAGTTGAGGCTGCAACACCTCATGACTGGGGCCTGAATACAGGGAGAGAGAAACGCCACGAACTTCATGGGAATGGGGTTATTTTTATTTTAATGGGTTTGTGTGATTCGTTTTTGCAACGACACCTTTCCCTCCCCTCCGGTCAGCAGCGGAGCTGGGGCTGTGGTGTCAACTCTCATTTGTATATTTAGAAGTCATGTATTTATATAAATATATCTAAAAGTATACATTTATATTTATCCAGCCTTTTCCTCACCCCTTCACCCCCCCTGGTTCAGGGAGGGGCTGCCTGGGTCTTACCTGGTGGGTGCCAAACTGCCCGAGAGCTGCCAGGACAGGGCCAGTCATAGTGCCATGTCCCCTCCTGCCATGTCCCCTCCCAACACCACGGCCTCTGCACTGCCCAGCTCTCCCTCGGCATGAGGATAAAATCCTTCCCATGCCCTTTTTACAAGGAGCTTTGCCCCTTCCTGGCAGAGGCTGGGCCTTGGCAGCCTCGTGTTTCGGGGCTGGGCTCGGCGTCCCCACGCTCCCTGTGACTGTCCCCTGTTGTCCCAGCAGAGCTATGGTGAAGGCCCCCACTACGGCGAGCACCGGGACCTGCCATCCCACAACAGCATCTCCTCGTCACCGTTCCTGGGAGCCGGACTCGTGGGTGAGTGCCCGCAGCCGCCTGCCAGGGCCCCGGGCAGGGGACACGTGGCACTGGCTGGCCCGTGGCGGGGGGACCGTGGGGACGGCGTTGCTGCTCCCTGTGCTGGACTTGCTCCACGTGTTCTCCAAGCTGTGGTCCAGGGGGGTGGTGTCCAGAGGGTTCCATCAGTGCCATCAGTGCCAGCTGTGCCAGCTGTTTTGTGTGTGTGATTACTTCCCTGCTTTATGGTGGCACCCCGAGGCAGTAGCAGGGATCGCTGCCCACCAGGATGAGCTGAGTGTGCTCCTGGGAGCTGGGAATCAGGGCTGGCAGAGATGCTCATTGTTAAGGTTTATTAAGGACTTGGGATGACCCCGCTTGAGTGGGGAGGTGGCACCAGATGACCCCACTGTGGTCCCTTCCAGCCAGACCCGCTGGGTGGCTGTGGCTTGGGAGGGGCTGGTGGCTGTGTTGCTCCCCAGGGTGCCGGGGGTGCTCCCTTTGCTGCAGTGGGGTTTGGAGGGGCCTCTTCCCACATCCTGCCGGGCCCCAGCAGCCTTGCCTGGCTCCTCCATCCCCAGCTCTGGGCAGGCAGCGTGAGGAGCTCCCAGGGACTGCCTGGGGACGGTGATCCTGCGTGACCGGATGCGTGTGACCATTCACCCAGTCACCTCTGCCAGCCCGGGGGTGGGAGGAGAGATTAAGAGCAGAAAATATCCCTGCTGGAGGGCTTAGAGAGCTCTAATGGCATTAGGTCAGGAATTGGGGTTAGTCCTCCCCACCTTTGCCCACGCAGGGGTGGTTAAAGCGCTCCAGCACATGCGGGAGGAGCGGGGCCGGGGCAGGGCTCGCTCGTGGTCAGAAGGGAGGGGTAAGAACAGGGAATCGTGTTTGAAACAGAAAATCCCTCCAGCACAAAATCCCCCCTGTGGACCTGGTGGCAAAGGGGAAGAGCAGAGCAGGGTCGTGCTGGGACAGGAGCAGCCCCACGTTGGCCCCTCCTGGCCTGGCTCCGAGCTCGGGGCTCGCTGTGAGCTCTGCTCCCCCTTTCACCCCTTGTGCTGTTGGGGACAATGTTTGGGTGTCCCTTGGGGATCCTGTGCAGGGGAGGAGCCTTTCCAATGGCTCCCCCTGTCCCTCTGCAGGGGAGGATCTTCCTTCTCCTTCTCTGCCCCAGGAGGATGTCAGTGGAGCACGGAGAAGGTTGGAGTGGGACAGGGCAGCCCCGCTGCAGCCCAGCGGGGTTTGGAGGGGATGTGCGTGGGGGGACCCAGCCCAGCCCAGCCCAGCCCAGCCCACACCTGGGGCCAAGGCAGCCTTGAGAGTTTCCAGCTGAGAAGGAGCTGCCCGGGGAGGAGCACGGAGGTTTCTCCTTTGATGTGTGCGGGGAAGATGCCTTTGGCTCCCTCTCAAAGCCGGGGCTCCGCTCCCTGGCAGCCACCGCGGCTCCCCCTGCGAGCCCGGCCGGTCCCCGGCACGTGGAGCCTCCGTGGGCGATTCCCAGAGGCTCCGGAGCTGAGGGTGAGCGGTGGCCCCGTGGCCAGCAGGGCAGTGGCCACACTCCAGCCCCAGGCTCAAGGGGCTGCATCTCCCCAGAGGAGTCAGGGGAAGCACCAGGAGCTCCACCACTGAAATAGGGAACAGCTGCGGGGAGAAGGGTTCCTCATATTTCCACGTCCCTTTTGTTCCTAAAATTGAATGTGGTTTAAGTAGAAAGCATCGATTCTGGGAGCAGGTTCCAAAATACATAAATCAGTTATCATTGTAGAATCACAGAATCCCAGAATGGTTTGGGTTGGGAGGGGCCTTGAAGCCCATCCAGTGCCACCCCTGCCATGGGCAGGGACACCTTCCACTGTCCCAGGTTGCTCCAAGCCCCGTCCAGCCTGGCCTTGGACACTGCCAGGGATCCAGGGGCAGCCCCAGCTGCTCTGGGCACCCTGTGCCAGGGCCTCCCCACCCTCTCAGTCAAGGATCTCTTCCCAATATCCCATCTAAACCTACTCATGTGCTGGGAAGGAAGGACATGGGGAAGAGCAGGGGTGGGATTTTCTCTTCCTCTTTTCCAAGCTGCTTCTGAAAACTTGGAGAGTGGCAAAATGCAAAGGGAAAGGGCGGGAAAATAAAATAATGCTTCTGTAAAAGCAGAGGAAAAATGGGAGGGAAAGGAGAGTTTTGGAAATGTGTCCCCTTGGCTGCCAGGCCCTGGTTGCCAGCAAGGTGCCCCTCAGGGTGGGAAGTCCATGTTAATGGGGTGGTTGAGTGGAACCAGGGAATTTTAAAATGTGAGGAGGTGGAGGGAGCAGATGAGGATGAACACGTGGTAGCTGATGGGTGAAAGGTGTGTGAGACATCTAAGCCCTTCTCCAAGATCAGAATTTTCATCTCTTTCCCACTCAACCTCTGTTTCTTCAAGGAGGATCCGGAACTGCAGGAAGAACCATTTGGGAGCAGCGGGGATGCTCTGTGTGGCAGTGCTGGGCTGGGCCAGGAGAGAGGGAGGCTGAGCTGAAAGGGCCCCCCAGAGTCAGCGTTGGCTTCCTGTGCTGAGGCCCTGAGCAGTCAGGGTGGTGATGGCTCCTCCAGGACCCCCATCCTCTGGATTTCGTGTTCCTGGAGCCTGTGCATGTCCAGGGCCAGGCTGCAGCCTCCATCCTCTGAGGATGGGCTTTAGGGACAGCGGGCACCTTCCCACAGCAAAGGGACACTGCAGGCCAGCAGCACTTGGTGGAGAAGTGGAGGAAATGGTGATTTTTTGCCTCAATTTCCCACATGGAGAAGGAGGCTCTGCTCTGACCAGTCTTGGGTGGGCTGAGGAGCTCCTGCCAGCCTGAGCTTTGAGGCAGTGGTCACATCCCTTCCAGGGCAGAGACTTCCCCTGTCCCTGCAGGCTGGGGGCATTTTGGGGCACTGGAGATCCCGAGGGGGATCCCGGGTGCAGCCAGTGCTCCCCCTCCTGCACGAGCCCTGTCCCCACTCAGACTGATGTGGCAGGAGCAGGGAGCAAGGAGAGAGAGGGGGAAGCTGCAGGGTGGAGTGGCCCTTTGGGTGAGGGAGCAGGGGAATGTGTCCGTCCCGATCTCTGCCCGGCTGTCCCTGTGCTGGGAGCTGCTGTCACAAACTCCACGAGCAGCAAACTCCGTGGGAAAAGCAGGGCTGGAGGGATGTGCCTGGCCCAGGAGAGAAGGAAAGCAGGTCTGAGTTCGGGGGGAGCAGGACACTGCCAGCACATCCCTGAAATCCCTGCCAGGCTCCATCCCTGCCTCTCGTTCCTGTCGTGGTTGGGCCCTTTGGTGTCACCCCAGCCTGAGCCCTCCTCCCCTGCCCAGGGTCCCCCCCCCAGGGACAGTGAGGAAGAGGCTTCTCAGCCCCTGGGGTGGAGCTGGGCGAGTACAAAGCTCTGATTTCATCCCTGTTGTTCCCTGCAGTGGCCCCAGAGCAGGAACAGCAGCCAGAGGGACAGTCACTGCCCTCACCCCAGTCCAGCCCCGTCTCAGGGTGGTGACCTTGTGGCTCACAGGGTGCACACCTCATCCAAAAGCAGTTTGAAGGGTACAGCACTGATTTCTGTTCAGCTGTTGAGTTTGGGCTCATGGATGTTCTTTGGATGAACAAAGCTTGGCTTTGGGAGGCACCTTCAGCACAGAGCCCAGAGGGGCTGCACTGGCACAGCCCCTGGGGGGTGCTCCCCCCACCCAGGGCTCCCACAGGGCTGTGGGTGGTGCCCCTCCTGCTCTCAGTGAGGGGACAGTGTGAGGGGAATCTTCAGTCACTTCCCTCTGCCACAGCTTCAGCTCCACGAGGCGGTGGGGAGCCCAGAGCTCTCTGCAGGACTGGCTGGGCAGGGAGCTCTGGGCTGTGTTGTGCTGGATGGAATAACCTAAATTTGTCAAAAGAATAAGAAAATAATTAGAAAGTGTCCAGAGGAGGGACACGGAGCTGGGGAAGGGTCTGAGGAGCGGCTGAGGGCACTTGGCTCGTTCAGCTGGAGCAGAGGAGACTGAGGGGAGGCTCCTCGGGGGCTGCAGCTCCTCCCGAGGGGAGGCGGAGNGTAAATCCCTGGATGGAAACACCATCAGTGCTCTGAATGAGAAGCATCCCCGGCTGCTGGGGGGGGTCTTTGCACCAGGTGAGCGGGTGCAGAGCCAGTGTCTGAGCCCTCCATCGCTCCCTCCTCCGAGTTCCCCAGCTTTGAGCCTTTGGTGCTGCTCCTGGACAGGGAATGTCCTGGGCACTTCTGAGCTTCCCAGCCTGGGGTGGGGAGAGGTGACGGGAGCATCCCTGGCTGTCCTGGGGTGGTGCCAGGACATGGCACGGTGACAAACCGGCTTGTCCCAGAGGGTCAGGAAGGTCAGGAGAGCTTTTCTGTCTGTCTGAAGTCACCAATTTCACAATTTACCATTCATCTTCAGCAGGGACAGGCGGGGAGGGGGGTGGTTAAACAGCGAGGAAACTGATAAGCCATAACAGATTTCTTTCTAGTAATTATTTCAGTAATTAGCTGCCTTTCAGAGCAGTGTTCCTAATCGGGTGGGTATTGTCAGTGCCTGTAGATTGGGGTCTTCCTGGACAATGGGTTTAATCAGGGCCTTGTTGCTGCTCCTGGTTTTCTAACTTCTTTTTTTCCTCCCCGTTTTTAATCCTTGGCTGTGTTTTGCCTCCCCTTTTCCCCCAGGCCGGAATTCTAATGGAATTCTAATGGAATTAGCAGCATGGGGCCAGGGGAGGTGCACGGTGGGTGGTGGCTGTGCTGGGGCTGGGGTGATGTGGGGGCACTGGTTTTGCCAGTGGGTGCTGGAAAAACTCGTAGGCAGCATTTAAATACTTTTTCTCGGGCTGTCAAGTGCAGGGCCAGGAGTTGGACTTCGATGATCCCTGTGGATCTCTTCCAGCTCGGGCTGCTCCACGATTCTGTGGTCTGTGAGAGAAATGGCAAAGCCATGGGTTTATTTGAAAGCAGTTTGCTGCGGTGGAGGTGAGATGCTGCCGTGATCCAGGGGGCCAGAGCCAATCCCTGGCACTGCCAGAGCTGGTGGGAACCTCTGGGAAGAGCAGTTTTTGTTTTTGCACCTCGTTCCTGAGCTCAGGGCAGCTGTGCCTTTGGGAGGAGTCGCACACACGGCGTGGGGGGGTTTCTCTGGAAAAGCTCTGGGTGAGGGCAGGGCCTGGGGGAGGCTTCCCAGAGCCCCACACAGCCAGGTCCTGCAAGAGGGAACATGCTGGGAGAGCAGAGAGGCTGGGAAAGGATTCCTTAGGTAGGGCTGGAGGCAGCACAGGCAGGTGAGGGGCAGGAGAAGGAGCTGGCAGGGGGAAAGGCAGGAGGGGAATGCCAGAAAGGAAATGCTGAATGCCCTCAGCCGGTGGCTGGGGGCACTGACTCGAGGTGCCTCCACTGTGCTTCCAAAGGAAAGCCCTTTCCTCTCCAAGGGATTTATTCCCACTATTTTCTCCTCCACCTCCTCCCACAAGATCCCTTCACGTCCATCTGCAGGATTTCAGTAACTCTCTTGGGAGCAAGATGGAGTTTGGGGAGATTCCTGTTGTTTTTTTCCCAGGTTCCTGGTCCTTGTCTCCTTCCTGGTCCTTGCCTCCTTCCTGGGGCTTTGCCACCTTTCCTGGTTGGTGCCCTGGGCTTGGCTGCCAAGGGGTGATGGGGTGGGTCCGGGTTTGCCACCTGTGCCATGTCCCTGCCCACAGAAACAGCTCCTTCTGCCGGCAGGTTCAGCCTTTCCTTGCCCACCTTCTGACTCTCAGCAGGCTTAGGTCCATTCAAATGCAGAAAAGGTCACCATTCTTTCTTCTGCCTCGTTTTCATAGACAATTAAATGTAAAATTCTTCTGCTGAGGTTTTTACTGCTTTTTCCCTTGTGATGTGATGATGGAGGGTGCAGGAGCTGGGGCTGGCCAGGGCTGCCCTCCCTTTCCCAGTGTCCCCCATCCCATGGGACACCCGCAGACCCCAGGGTGCAGCAGATGCTGAGTGAGGAATGAGAGACATCCAGGGAAGGTTGTGGGTTTGGAGCTGGCACTGAGTTCAGAGAATCCTGGAATATCCTGAGCTAGAAAGGACCCACAAGGATCATCGAGTCCAACCCTGCACAGACACCCCAACAATCCCACCCTGGGCATCCCTCAGAGCGGTGTCCAAACGCTCCTGGAGCTCTGGCAGCCTCGGGGCCGGGAGCATTCCCTGGGGAGCCTGGGCAGTGCCCAGCACCCTCGGGGGGAAGAACCTTTCCCTGAGCTCCATGCCAAGCCCTGACACAGCTCCAGCCGTTCCCTGGGCTCCTGGCCCTGTCCCAGAGCAGAGCTCAGCCCCTGCCCCTCCGCCTCCCCTCGGGAGGAGCTGCAGCCCCCGAGGAGCCTCCCCTCAGTCTCCTCTGCTCCAGCTGAACGAGCCAAGTGCCCTCAGCCGCTCCTCAGACCCTTCCCCAGCTCCGTGTCCCTCCTCTGGACACTCTCCAACAGCTCTGGATCCTTCTGATCTTGTGGTGCCCAAAGTGCCCCCAGCACTGGAGGTGAGGCTGTCCCAGAGCAGAGCGGGACAATCCCTCCCTGGGCCCGGTGCCCCCCAGGACACGGTGGCCCTTTGGGCTGCCAGGACACACCGGGGACTCAGATCCAACTTGCCACCGACCAGGACCCCCAGGTCCCTGCCCACGGCGCTGCTCTCCAGCCTCTCGTTCCCAGTCTGTCCCTGCACCCAGGGCTGCCCCATCCCCGGGCAGGATCCAGCACTTGCCTTGTTAAACATCACATGGCTGGGGATTGCCCAGTGTCCCTTCACCCTCCCACACACATCTGGGAGCCCCCTGGTTCAGCCCAAGTTCTCAGGTGATGGCAGAGGCTGATGGACGGGGTTTGGGATGGTGGAAAGTGTTCCTGCCCATGGCAGGAAATGAGCTTTAGGGTCCCTTCCAACCCAAACCCTCCTGAGACTCCGTGATTCCCCACGCCAGTCACACGTGGAAGCAGCACTGCATTACCAGACGGGAGACCTGGCTGCTGCTGTCCAGCCAAACCCCCGTGGCATCACCCTGCCTTTCCTCTGCCTCAGGAGTAATCAGGACCTGCCTGGTGCCACAGCCTGCTCAGTGCTTTGTGCCCATGGCCGGTGCTGCGGCGGATCGAGCTCTTAAGCTCTTTTAGAAATTAGGTCATTTAGGAGATCCATCCCCTGACATTTTGACCTTTGTTTACTTAACATTTAAGCCTCTGAAAGGAAATGGCAGCAGCACCGGGAGCCTCCGGCTGTCGCTGGAGGTGAGGGAGGGGGAGGCTGCGCCGTGCCAGGACCTTCCCGTCAGGAATGGGGGTCTCAGGCTTGGGGGTTGTAGTAGGGGAATCCGCTCTGAAATGGTTGGGTTGAGTTCAAGGCCTCCATGGCAAGGTTGCAAAATGAGCAGCCTCCCCTCCCTTCCCATCTGGCACAGGGTGCCCAGAGAAGCTGTGGCTGCCCCTGGATCCCTGGCAGTGTCCAAGGCCAGGCTGAACGGTGTGGGAGCAGCCTGGGGCAGTGGAAGGTGTCCCTGCCCATGGCAGGGGTGGCACTGGATGAACTTTAGGGTCCCTTCCAACCCAAACCACTCTGGCATTCTCTGATCCCTTGGCCCTGTGCTTCAGGGGGGCTGGTTTGAGGCATTTTGTTTCCCCTCCCCTCTTCATCTGCTCCCCAAAACCTCTTAGTGGTGTGGGGAGGCTCCTGCCAGCCCCAACGTCGCCCCAGTGCATTAACCTGCATCTTAGTGGCCTCAGGGCTGGCTTTAGGCTAAGCAGATTGGCAAAATCCTGCCCCTCCCAATTTTGCTCACTAAGCCAGACCGGAGGCAGGATGTGATCTGTGATCCCCTTTTCGGGAATGGTTTGGGGGTGGGGGCTGGTGGAGTGCCTGTTCCCCACTAGATGAGTGTCTGGGTTTGCTTTAGGGGTGTGGAGAGAGTCCCAAAGGACACTGCTGTGCCTCCAGCTGCCCTGGGCACAGCACAGAACCATTCCCTTCCTCCCAGCCCTGTGGCCTTTGCTGTCCTGGCACCCCTGGGTGCTGGTGGCTGGAGCCACACTGTGCCCAGGGCAGTGACCACGAGGCAGGAGAGTGCCAGGATGTTCTGGAGTGGGAACATCCCACCAGGGGCCTGGGCTCCTTTTTTTTTGGCCCTTCGAAACTTTTTTTTCAGCTGTGTGTGTGCAGGGTGAGGTGGGTGTGAGAGAAGCCCTCATTGATGCTGAGTGCCAGGACAAGGGGGAACAGCTTCCACTGCCAGAGGGCAGGGCTGGATGGGATATTGGGAAGGAATTGTTGGCTGTGAGGGTGGGGAGGCCCTGGCACAGGGTGCCCAGAGCAGCTGTGGCTGCCCCTGGATCCCTGGCAGTGCCCAAGGCCAGGCTGGACATTGGGGCTTGGAGCAGCCTGGGACAGTGGAAGGTGTCCCTGCCATGGCAGGGGTGGCACTGGATGAGCTTTGAGGTCCCTCCCAACCCAAACCATTCTGGGATTCTCTAATGTTCCCAGGGGTACGTGGGCACCGCTGGCACAGGGCTGTTCCCGTGGAGCTCCCAGCTGGCAGCGATGCCCCAGCTGGGAGGAACCTGCAGGTTTTGGGAAGTCGAATCTCCCCCAGGAGAGGGGAAGAAGGTGCCCAGCGCCCTGCGTGGAGCAGAGCTCAGCTCTCGTCGCTGGGATTGCATTTCCTGTTGTCTGGAAAGTGCTCCCCGGGTCTGGTCACTCGGCCTGGCCCTTGGTCTGCCCCTGCCCGGTGCAGCTGGCCGGGTCTCTGCTGTCTGCAGGGAGGGTTTGGCTCGGGGCTGACCCTGCCAGTTTCCGTGGCCACAAGCACTTCCCTGCGCTCCTGCTGCTCTGGGCTTTTGGCATTTCTGGACCTGCTCTCCGTGAGCTTCCAGCAGCTCCTGTTTCTGCAGGGGCTTTTCAGGGCTGTCCCTTCATGGAGGGCAGAGGTGCTGCCTCACGGGAACAGGATTTGTCCCTTGGCAGGATCCAGGTGCCTGAGGGCAAAAAAACCCCCATCCACTGCCCTCTTACCCCAAACCTTGTTTTTTCTCTTCTCCTTCTGCAGGGAAGAGCAGTGAAAGAGCCTCATACTCCACGTTTGGAAGAGACACAGGGATGCCAGGACTAAACCAGGTAATGATAAAATGCAGGGAGATTTTCTGCTTCATTTACTAGCTCCTGAAAGTGAGAGTCTGGTACTGAAAACCAGGCTGGATTCACATCTCATCTCCGTGCATGGGGTCCTGGGAGGCCTCTGCTCTGCTCCAAAACCTCTGTGGAGTGTTGGGGATTCATGCTGGTGTGTGTTGCTGGCTCAGAAGAGTTGCCAGAGGTTAGAAAATGTTGGTTGTAGCCTCTCGCTTCTTTCCCAAACTTCTCCAGGCTCCCTGGTTTTGTTACTGCTCCTCCTGGTTTGTGTTTGATCAGCCCTGACCCAGCCACGCTGCCTCGCTGGGGAGGTCCAGGGAGTGGGATCCAAGCAACACCTTCCCTGTGCCAGGCTGGCCGTGGGCAGGGGAGCGTTCCAGGAGGCTCCTTCCCCTCCCCTGCCTGCCCTGGGCTTTCCCTCTCCAGCAGCATCTCCCGGTTCCCTGGGCAGTGTCCCTGTGCCAGCTCTGGGCAGGGAGGCTCTGTGGGGTGGTTCCTGTGAGCGGCTGTCGGGTGCAGCTTTGGTTTCATGGTGGGGCTGTTGATGCAGGACCTGCAGCAGGAGCTCTGTGCAGCTCTGGGGAACAACATCAGGACATGGAGCTGCTGGAGCCAGGCCAGAGGAGGCCACGGAGCTGCTCCCAGGGCTGGAGCCCCTCTGCTCTGGAGCCAGCCTGGGAGAGCTGGGGGTGCTCACCTGGAGAGGAGGNCCTGGGATTCCATGATCTCCACCGTCTGGGAGGGGACCTGGCACACCAGAGCCACCTCCTGCAGACACAGGCCGGCCCCGCTGGGTCACCCCACGTGAACCCCAGGGCTGTGCTGGGGGGAGCAACTTTGCTTCCTGTGGGGAATACCACAGGCGTCAATCCGAGCCCGGAACGCAGTGGGGCAGCCCTGGGATAACCTTCCCTGCTGCCACCAGCATCCAGAAATAGTTTTTCGGGAAGGAGTGGGCACCTCCCTTTGATGTGTGGCTCCAAGTGCCCCCTCAGTGCCCGGCGTGGCCCTGGGGAAACAGTCCCAGCACTGGAGCCAAGGGAGGAGCTTCTGGCCGGACAGCTTTTATTTTATCCATGTACACACACACATATTACATGTTTTAATTTTACACAAATTTGTCATAATTTCCTCCTCTCTGAAGTGGGGATGTTTCCTTTGCTGGAGCAGCTGTGCTGGCTGTGCCAGAGTGGATTTCATTTACCACTGAAGCTGCTCAAAGAAAACCGGGCCCGGTGCCAAGTGTTGCTTTTGGATGTGATGGTTTTGCTGGGCTTTCGTGGAGGAGGGGGAATATAAGGTAACAGAAATGGGGGGGCAAATGGCCGGGAGAGGCCCCGGGAGAGGCGGGCACAGGGCTCGGGATCGGGTGGCAAATCCCACTTGATGTGGAGAGGAGACAAAACCCCCTTGTGGGGGTGGGGGGAGGCCAGCGGAGCCGCTGTGGCCCCCAGAGCAGTTGTTGCTTCTGGCTCCAGTTTGGGGGAGTGAGGGGGGTTGACCTTTTTTTTTGTTTGTTTTTGAAAAGATGAAGAATTGTCTGGTGGAGATGCCCTGGATGGGGATCAGGTTCTTCCCCAGAAATGCCCTGCTCAGAGGCAGAGCTGCGGCTTCCCCCTTGTTTAACCCTGAACCATCTCCTGGGGCATCCCCAGGGAGAGGAAACGGGAAGAAAACCCCTTTCTCTGAGAAATTGCCTCAAAATCCCAGTGCCTCTCCTGCCTGCAGGAGGAGCAGGGCAGCAGCTCCTGGGATCCCTCCGGGTGCTTTCCTTGGCTATGCACAGAGCGGGTCCGGAGCAAAGGAAACCTGAGCAGTGGAACAGATTGCAGGAATGTCACCAGCTGTGAACACACGAGCTCCTCTTTCCCTCCCTGACCCCTTTCTGGAGGAGACGCAGTTTGAAAGCAAAGGTTTTTCTTTCCAGTTTCTCAAAAGCCTGAAATCCTCCTTTATTTCCATGTGTTGCCCTCGGAAGATGGGTCAGAGTTGAGCTTTTGGGCCTTCAGGGCCCTCTGCCAGCCCTGTGCAATTCCATGTAAATCCACTGACCTCCCTCGGAGCCGAGAGGGGCAGTGCTGGAGGAGAGGCTCCATCCCAGGAGGGAGCACCCTGGGCTCCGGCTCCCCCGGCTCCGCTGCTTCCCAGCGCGCCCAAGGTCAGCCGGGATAAACACGAGGGAGGAGTTTCCTGGCTTTAGAAAGAGGGATTTGGCTTTTCCCTGATAAAACTCAGGAGAAAACCACCCTGAGCAGCGGCAGCACCGTTCCAGGGCACTGGCCACGAGATGGGCTGGTGACATGGGGCTCATCCTGCCCTCCTGGACATCAGGGTGACCGTGGGACCACGATGTCCCCCCCC
>VWZW01005594.1:63329-74229 GCA_013397115.1 Edolisoma coerulescens
CTTGGGGTTGTTTTTTTTAAACAAAAAGTAGCTTGGCACAGGCTGCCCAGGGCCGTGGTGGAGTCACCATCCTGGAATTGTTTGAAAAACATGTGGATGTGGCACTTGAGGACAGGGGTTAGTGGTGACCTGGGTGGTGGTGCTGCTTTGATGGTTGGACTTGATCATAAAGGTCTCTTCCTACCTTAAGGATTCTCTGATTCTGACTTTTATTCCCCACCATCAGTTTTGCCCCTTTTTGCTGGTGAGGACCAGGGCTGGAGGGGAGCAGCTGGCTGTGGGGAAAAAGAAACTCAGGCAAGTTTCCTTCCCAAAGAGAACCGTGTGTGCCAGGCAGAGCCCGGCCCCTGCCCCACCTCTGCTTTCAGCTGGATTTAAAAAAAATGATTATCGGTTTCAGAATGAATCAAAGGGGATGAAAATAAGCTGTGACAAAAGTTCTCACATCATTCTGAGTGCTATTTCAGTTTCTTTGAATGCCATTTCGGTTTCTTTGCGTGTTGAATTTCTGCTTTAAAAAAAGAAAAGTCTGTTTTTGTCCTGGCAGAAGCTGATTTTCGGTCAAGGCTTTCTAGGATGGGTTCGGTTAATTCAGAAGGGAAGGAAAAGCTTTTTCTTCTGCTTAATGTGCTGTTAAATCACAGAGCTGAGCAGTGCTGCAGAAATCTGTCCCAGGAGCTGTCCGAGGGCTGTCTGAGAGTTGTCCCCTCCCCTGTGTGCACGGCTGTGAGGGGCTGCTCAGCCCCCCCGTGCCTCAGTTTCCCTTCAGCCTGGTTTCCCTGTGGGCTCTGAGCGGGGGCTGTGCTCGGGAGCCTGGCACAGGGCAGGGCTGGCACAGGGGGGTCCCGAGGCCACCGGGGTGCCTGCTGCCACCGCCCAGCCCGTCCCCCTGGCATGGGGTCACTGCAGCAGTGGTGGCTTTTGTGGTTACCCAGAACAAGTTATAGCCATGGAAAACGGAACTGGAGCGGAGTCGAAACTTCTGCTGGAGCTGGGCAGGTTCTGGGGACCATGGAGGGTGACAGGAAGAGAGAGGAGCCCTGTGCCCTGTCCCCTGTGCCCTCTCCTCTGCCCCCTGTGCCCTCTGCCGTGTCCCCTGTGTCCTCTGCCGTGTCCCCTGTGCCCTGTCCTGTTCCCTCTGCCCTGTCCCCTGCCCTGCTCCACATTGGGCTGTGCCCTTTGAGGACTCCGGCTGAGCTGCTCCAGTTCCCCCCCAGATCTGCTGTGGGATGAATAAAAGCAAAGCTCCTGGGCTCATCAGATGGTTTGGGTTGGGAGGGACCTTAAAGCCCATCCAGTGCCACCCCTGCCATGGGCAGGGACACCTCCCACTGTCCCTGGCTGCTCCAAGCCCCGTCCAGCCTGGCCTTGGGCACTGCCAGGGATCCAGGGGCAGCCACAGCTGCTCTGGGCACCCTGTGCCAGGGCCTCCCCACCCTCACAGCCAACAATTCCTTCCCAGTATCCCATCCAGCCCTGCCCTCTGGCAGTGGAAGCCATTCCCTGTGTCCTGTCCCTCCAGCCCTTGAAAGGTCAGTTGAGTGAAGCACTTGCTGCTCTGTTGCTGTGGGAGAGGTGGTCAAACTGCTGAAGTTTGAGGTTTGAAATTTAAGCTGTGCAGGGTTGGGGGCAGCTATGGTGAGGATGTGGGGCTGTGGAGTGACCAAGCTCTTCAACACCTTTCCTGCCCCACAGGTGTATCCATCCAACTCAGGTGATGACTACAGCAGGGATCCAGCTGGATATACTCCCTCGAAACCTCCCAGCACTGTGTATCCCGGAGCCTTTTATATGACAGGTGAGTTATTCCCAGCCCTGTGATCCCACAAGTGGGGCAGAGCAGGGGCAGCCTTGCCTGTTATGGGCCGTGGGAGGGATTGCCATATGGAGGGAGCTCAGGGCAGGAGTGCATGAGACACAATGCAGCCCCAAAATCATGGAATCCTGGAATATCCTGAATGGGAAGGAACCACAAGGATCATCAGCCCCTGGCCCTGCCCAGACACCCCAACAACCCCACCCTGGGCATCCCTGGGAGCGGTGTCCAAACGCTCCTGGAGCTCTGGCAGCCTCGGGGCCGGGAGCGTTCCCTGGGGAGCCTGGGCAGTGCCCAGCACCCTCGGGGGGAAGAACCTTTCCCTGAGCTCCATGCCAAGCCCTGACACAGCTCCAGCCGTTCCCTGGGCTCCTGGCCCTGTCCCAGAGAGTTTGTCCTGTGTTGCTCAGCAGGCGATGCTCAGCACAGGCAGGACGTGCTGGGGACAGTCCCAGCCCCTCAGCCAGGGCTGACTGGTGTCCCCCCAGGGGCTGGGGGCTGGGGGCTGCCTGCCCGAGTCCCTGCCCCACTCAGCTCTGGGTTTCCTTGCAGACGGACTCCATAACTCGCCTGACCTGTGGAGTTCCCCGGGTGCCATGAGCCAGTCGAGTTACGGTGCCATGCTGGGCAGCTCCTCGTCCCCGCTCCCGCAGTCCAGTGGCTTCAACAGTTTACATCAGCACGAACGCATGGTAACGTGTCCCCAGGGCTCTGTCACCTCCTCCCCTGGCACCTGGGTCCTGCCCCGGCTGCCAAAGCCCCACAGCTTTCCCAGGGCCCCTCTCACCGCTCTCCCCCTCCCTGCCAGAACTACCAGCTGCATTCAGGAGAGGTGAACGGCGGCCTCCCCTCCGTGTCCGGCTTCTCCTCGGCCTCCACGGCGTACGGAGTGTCCAGTCACACGCCCCCGATCAGCGGCACTGACAACATGATGGGTATGGCCAGCAGCAGTGACCCCCTCGCTCCACGGCCGGGCACAGCTCACCTGGAGAACCAAGGCTGCTGCAAACGTGGTGCCTGAGGCATCCAATGCACCCAGACACCCTCGTGTGTCACCTGTGCCTGCAGTCCCTGCCCGGGGAAGAGGCACAGCGAGGTTCTTGCTGCTGGAGCACTGGTGCTGCTCTGGGGGTTTACACCTCGTGGGGTGGGTCTGGGAGGAGCCCAGGAGCTCTGGCATTATCTCCTGGAGGTGCTGTGGCTTAGGTGAGCTGCGGGAGGGATTTGCACCTGTGGGAAGCTGCTCCCCTGGATGCGGAACGGGAATGTTGGTGCTGTGTTTGGTACCACGTTAACCCCCGAGTGCTTTAATCTCCGACCCTGCTGAACCTGTTACAAAACCTGTTACTGAAATAGCTTGTGCTCCCCAGGAAATGAGGATCCTGACACACATTTGTAGGAAAACCCTTGTTTTTCTATGGAGAAGCAAGTTTGGGATTCATAGAATGAAAGTATCATTGAGGTTGGAAGAGACCTCCAGGATCATCCATTGGTGGCTGTGGGGGTTTGAGATGCCCCGTGGCGATGGCTGTGCTGCAGCAGAGATGTCTGATTGCTGTTGGTGGCACTACACCTCCAGCCCAGAGCTTGGAGAGGTGGCCCTGCAGCCCCCTGAAGGCTGCCTGGGGAGGGTGCCCCCTGCCCCAGCTGCTCTGACCTGGACAAACATTGAATTGTCAAGCAAGGCACTAAAAGCAGAAAATTCCCACCCCAGAGCAGGTGACCCCAGAGAAGGTCTTGTAGGGTGCTGTGTCCTGCTGGGGCCTTGGCAGTGCCATCTGTGTCCTCTCTTGGCAGGTAACAGAGGAACCACAGCCGGGAGCTCCGGAGACGCGCTTGGGAAGGCTCTGGCCTCGGTGAGAGCTTGGGGTGGTCCTGACCCGCTCCTGGTCCTGCTGCAGGGACCCTCTGCCCAGCAGGGAAGAGGGACACATTCTGTGAATGCCCCCAAATCCAGGGCAGCCTCTGAGGGAGGGCTTTTCCCTCTCTGTGTGCTGCCATCTCAGTCCTGGCACCTTTTGGTGGATGGGGAAACTGAGGCACTGATGGGATGTGGTGCCACAGTGGGGCTGTGGGGGCCCTGCAGCCCCATTTCCAGCTCTGTGCCCTCCCAGCCTGGTGCTGCTCTGCCAAGACCACCCTACACAGACCTTGTGGCAGGACCTGCAGGTCCCAGTAGTCCTTGCCCTGCGCGTGCTGGTTCAGACTGGAGGGCCCTGGTCTCACTGGGTTACCAGAGCTGCCTCTGCCCCGTTCAGTGCCCTTTGCAGGGTGGCACAGGGGTGCTGGCAGTGCACCCTGCAACAACTCCCGAGGGCTCCTGCTTCCTCCTGAGAGGGGACCTGAAGAGCAGAGGCTGCACTCGGGGGTGGTGACAGTGGGGACAGAGAGACCCCGGGGTTAATGGGGGAACTGGGGGGAACTGGGCCCGGCCTTTGTGCTGGCTGTGGGTTTGGGGAGGGAGGTGCTAGTGGGGTCCCAGCGGGTGGTGGGTGTCACTGGGAGGGGACAGCCAGCTCAGGGTGGCACTGCTGACCATCCCCCTTCTGTCCCTGCAGATTTACTCCCCCGACCACTCTAGCAATAACTTCTCCTCCAACCCCTCCACCCCGGTCGGGTCCCCGCAGGGCCTCGCAGGTGAGTGACGATGGAAAGGGTAAGGGGAGGGTCAGGTTTGCTTTGGAGAGCTCCCAGGCAGCGAATTCCCCAGGCCAGCCCTAAACCTTCAGCCCAGGGCTGGCAGCAACCCCAGGACCTGCTCCTGCCCTTCCTGACCCCACTGTCCCTGAGCATCCCATCTCGGAGAGGCTGTGGCTGGATTTGCCTCCCATGGGAGGCAGCCAAGTGGTTCAAACCCACATTCAGCACCTGCTGAAAGCCCATTCCTGGTTCCCTCAGGCAGGACAGGTCCTGCTGTGGCCAGCAGAGCTGGTGCCCAGGCTCCCTGTGCCTGGGGTGCTGCATAACCTGGCCCCGAGGTCACAGCAGGTCGCTGAGAGCGGGGACGTTTGGACACCCCCCGAGGTCTGAAGGGCTGAGCCAGAGCAGAGCCCACAGTGCCACGGTGCCCACGCGGTGCCACACAGCTCTGTGGTGGCCCGTGAGGTGCTGTGGTGGCCCATGAGGTGTCAAGCAGTGCCATGGTGGCCTGTGCACTGCCCTGGGGACTGGAGTGGGGCTGTGGTGGCCCACGCAGAGCCTGTGGTGCCACAGTGGCTCGTGCAGTGCTGTGCAGTGCCATGGTGGCCCATGAGGTGCCATGGTGATCCATGTAGTGCCATGCAGGGCCACAGTGGCCTGAGCTGTGCTGTGGTGATCCATGCAGTGCCATGTGGTGCCACAGTGGCCCGTGCAGTGCCATGGTGGCCCATGCAGTGCCGTGGTGGCCCGTGCAGTGCCATGTGGTGCCACAGTGGCCCCTGCAGCGCCATGGTGGCCCCTGCAGTGCCATGTGGTGCCACAGTGGCCCGTGCAGTGCCATGGTGGCCCATGCAGTGCCATGTGGTGCCACAGTGGCTCCTGCAGCGCCCTGTGGTGCTGGTGTGGCCCGAGCAGTGCCGAGCAGTGCCGTGCATGGCACGGTGGCCCGTGCGGTGCCCCCAGCTGCCAGCCCCATCTAGTGGCCACCATGGCCATGGCCGGTCCCCAAGCCTGCGTTTGTCCCCAGGCTCGTCGCAGTGGCCGCGGGCGAGCGGAGCGGGTGCCTTATCTCCCAGCTACGAAGGGAGCCTCCACACTTTGGTGAGTGGCATCTAAAATTCCAGCTTCTCCTTTTCCCTCTCATCCCTCGGGCCTGGTGGTGAAGGGTTTTTGGGTGACATCCTCTCCCCTGAACGCCTGGGATCAGCTGCTTGGTTGGGGTGGATATTGGGGTGGCAGCAGCTGAGCAGAGCCGGGTGCTGCCTCCCTGGCCTGGAGTCCCCTGGCAGCCTGGCACCTGCCCGCTGCCCCCAGCCCCCAGCCCAGGCCCATCCCGGGAGTCCGGCCCGACCAAAGGGATTCCTGGCAGGTTTCTGCCTCCCTGCCCTGAGCAGCTTCACTCGTGTGACCCCTCGTGCCTTTAGGGAATGGCACTGACTGGGGGGAGTTTTCTCCCCATCCCTGCCCTGTGGCACCTGAGTCCATTCTGCAGTGCAGAGCAGCAGGAGGCTGATGGCTTTATGGGATTGCAGTCATGGAATTGGATTGGAATCATGGAGTGGTTTGGGTTGGAAGGCATCTTAAAGCTCATCCAGTGCCACCCCCTGCCATGGGCAGGGACACCTTCCACTAGACCAGGTTGCTCCAAGCCCCCTCCAAGCCTGGACACTTCCAGGGATGGGGCAGTTAACGCAGACCTGTCTCTGTCCTGCCCTTCCAGCAAAATAAAATGGAAGACAGGTTGGACGAAGCCATCCACGTGCTGAGGAACCACGCCGTGGGCCAGACCTCTGCCATGCCCAGCAACCACGGGGACATGCACGGGCTGCTGGGCTCAGCACCGCCCCACAGTGCCGCCGTGGGCAGCCTGGGCCAGGCCTTCCCCGCCTCGGTCATGGCCCTGGGGAGCAGGCACCCCAGTCTGGTGAGTGTGGGAGCCCTGGGGCAGCTGGCAGGGACATGCTGGGGACCTGTGTCACGTGTGGGGTACCCTGGCCTGCAGGGGGACGTTGCCTTCGGTGCAGGAATCGCTCAGTGTGGTCCAGCCTGGGTCAGGTGTTGGCAGCGTTGCGTGGGTGACGTGCACAGAAGTCACTCCCCATGTTCCTGCAGGGAGAGTTCAGTCGTGGAATCCCAGAGTGGTTTGGGTTGGAGGGACCTCAAAGCTCATCTTGTTCCACCCCCTGCCTGGGCAGGGACACCTTCCACTATCCCAGGGTGCTCCAAGCCCTGTGCAGCCTGGCCTTGGACACTGCCAGGGATGAGACAGCCACAGCTGCTCTGGGGACACTGAGTCCACCCTTGGCACAAGCTCTGTGTGCACTTCCCTTGTGCCCCTTCCCAGGGCAGGCAGAGGTGGGGAGAGAGCTGCTCTTCTTTCCCTGCAACATGACTGTAAATCCCTCAAAACAACTTCAAGGCATCCCTGGGATATGCAGGGAGGAGAAGAGGGATCCAATGGGTACAGGAGTGCCAGGTGTCACCAGGAATTCCCTGCTCTGAACAGTTTGGGCAGGCACCACGTCCCTCTGTGCATGTGGGGAGTGCTGGTGTGTGAGGGCTCATTCCAGCTCCAGGGAATGTGATGGATCCAGGGTGCCCTGAGCACGTGGATGCTGGGGTCCCGTGCTGGGTCACCTAGGTCCCCCCTTGCCTAGAGGTTGGTGACCACAGCAGCACATTTTTGGCAGAGCTGCTTGCCTGCTGCAGCAAACAGACACAGCTCCAGTGTCCAGAGAACCAGCTGTGATCCCCTTCCAGGCTCCCTGGATTCTGCTCCTGAGCCAGGAATGGGACGTGTGCTCTCTGTAGGCTGCTGCCAGCTGGGGAGCCGGCGGGGCTGGCTCTGTCCTGTCTGTCCCCAGCCTGTGTGGCACAGCCTCGGGGCCATGGGCTCAGAAGGGGCCCTCACCCTTTGCCTCCAGCCCCTTTGGAGCCAGGTTCTTGTTGCTGGGATGTCCCTTGCTCTGGTGGCACTGGGGAGGTGGCAGGAACAGTGCTGCTCAGTGGGGACAGAACACGTGTCCTCTCCAGCGTGCTGGCCTGGCACCGGGCACAGAGGGGCATTTCCTTGGGGGGACAGCGCTGACAGGAGCTCTGGGCCGGGTCCAGCTCCTGCTCAGAGCAGGGAGCTGCAGTGTCCCCACCACGGTCCCCAGGGCGCTGGTGCTGGAGCAGGCTGGCTCTTCCCTCCCGCATTCCGGAGCTCCGGGTGCGGGGGGTGAGGGGAGCACACGGCTGTGCCTCAGCCCGGTCCGTGGAGCCCTGGGGTGTCCTGGGGTGGCTGTGCTCAGGTGACTGTGCTGGGGTGACTGTCCCTGGGTGGCTGTGCTCAGGTGACTGTGCTGGGGTGGCTGTGCTGGGGTGACTGTCCCTGGATGACTGTGCTGGGGTGACTGTGCTCAGGTGACTGTCCCTGGGTGACTGTGCTCAGGTGACTGTCCCTGGGTTGCTGTGCTGGGGTGACTGTGCTGGGGTGACTGTGCTGGGGTGACTGTCCCCATTGCCCCCTGGCCGTGACACGTCCCCCCCTAAGGCTCGCTCTGCTCCTTGTGCTGCAGGTGGGAGGAGGCCACCCCGAAGATGGATTGTCCAGCAACCCCAGCTTGCTCCACAACCATGTGACACTTCCATCACAGCCCAGCTCCCTCCCGGACCTCAGCAGGCAGCAGGACACCTACAGTGGTACGGCAGCTCTGCATGGGTGCAGGATGGGGCTCCCCTGTGCCAGGGGTTACCTGTGCTTGGGGATGTGGGGATCACCTGTGGGGTTTGGGTCCAGCCCTGTGCAGCAGCAGCCCGGGAGGAGATGGATGTCTCTGCAAGGCTGGTGCTTCCTTGCAGCATCCACAGGGCAGTTTCTACTTGTAGCCTCTTTCCAGAGGTTTCACAGAGTCCCAGAATGGTCTGGCTTGGAAGGGACATTAAAGCTCATCCCCTTGCACCCCCTGCCATGGGCAGGGACACCTCCCACTGTCCCAGGGTGCCCCAAGCCCCATCCAACCTGGCCTTGGGCACTGCCAGGGATCCAGGGGCAGCCACAGCTGCTCTGGGCACCCTGTGCCAGGGCCTCCCCACCCTCCCAGGGAACAATTCCTTCCCAATATTCCCTCTAGCCCTACATGTCTGACCTGTATTTTCCCGTCCCCCCTGCCAGGTGTGGGTGCACAGTTTGCAGTGCTCTGCTGTGTAGGCTGGGTTCCCATTTTGGAGGGTCTGGGAAGTAAGGGGGAGAATGGGGAGCCAGCACCCCTCCATCTTCCCTGAGTGTGGAGCAGCAAGGCAGGATGAGTTTGGGATGGCACTGCAGGAGCAGGGCCTGGGGACCCCCCAGCCTGCTGTGTGGGTCAGGCCCCTCACGCTCTGCCTGTGGCTCTGCTCGCTCTGCAGGCTTGTCCGGGGGGCTGGGGCGGAGCAGCGTCTCCTCAGGAACGAGCGAGATAAAGAGGGAAGAGAAGGAGGATGAAGAGAACACGTCGGTGGCAGATAACTCAGAAGAGGAGAAGAAAGAGCTGAAACCCTCCCGGAACAGAACAAGGTGCTCTTTGAACAGGTCTCTCCCTTCACTTTCTCTGTCCCCAGGCCAGGGGTGTTTGGGCTGGGGTCCAGCTGCCGGGACCTGCCGGGCACTGGGCTTGGCCCGGTTTGGCCTGGGGTCATCCTGTGGCACAGACCCCTCAGCCCCTGCCCACCCTGGAGCCTGGTGTGGTCTCACACAGCCTGGGCTCCTGCTGCTGCTCCAGGGGGAAGGGTCCCTGCCAGCCTCCTGCTGGCTCCTGTCCCTGTGGCCTCAGGGCGTCCTCATGCTCCTAAAGCAGAGGGATGCACCTTGTCCTGCACCTGCGTGGGCACTCAGGCTGTGCAGGGAAGGAGTGAGTGCTCAGCCCCAGGCAGGGACGGTCTGACCCCTGCCCTGCCTTGGGGCGTCTCTGCTCTCTGCTTTGGGCTCCTGCATCCTCTGTCACATCCAGCCAGAGGAGTGGCAGTGGCTCAGGTAGAGTCCCTCAGCGTGCTGGCTGCTCTGCAGCCTCGCCACCAGCTCGGAGACCTCACCAGGGTGATGGTGCCCAGAGAGGCAGCACCAGCCCCACTCCTGCCCTGGAGGCAGAGGGCTGCGTCTTCCCAAATTCCAGCTGGGGATTCCAGTGTTGGCCTTCACCTTGTCTGGGCCACCCTGCGCTCTCCCGGCAACGAGCTCAGGCCTTAATCACGTTGTGGTTTCTTTCTTTGCTGTTTAAAAACAAAACAAAACAAAAAAGAGGCAGAAGAAGAGCCTTAACTGCTTCTCTCCGAAGCCCCTGCGTGTCCCTGCATGTGGCACAGGCCAGCAGGTCCTGGCAGGGCACGTGGGGGGCTCGGCGTCTTGGTGCCTCACCGTGTGTTTCTTGTCTGTGAGTTGACCAGTGCTGAGAGTGCACGCGAGGAATGTCCCTGTCTCGTTCTTATTTTAAACCATTAGTCAAGATGAGGATGAGGAGGACGATCTTCTTCCCCCAGAGCAAAAAGCCGAGAGAGAGAGAGAAAGGAGGGTCGCCAATAATGCCCGTGAGCGCCTGCGGGTTCGTGACATCAACGAGGCCTTTAAAGAGCTCGGACGCATGTGCCAACTGCACCTAAACAGCGAAAAACCGCAGACCAAACTGCTAATCCTACACCAGGCCGTATCAGTCATACTGAACCTGGAGCAACAAGTTAGAGGTCAGTGAGGGTCCCGGAGTGGTGATATTTTACGTACCTGATCGGCACGGGGCTGTCTGTCTGTCTGTCTCCTGTGACGTGCTGTGGTGCCTCGCACTGTCTCTCTCCCCTTGGGGCCTTGGGGACCAACCCAAGGCTGCCGATGTCCTTTTTATTTTTTTTATTTTTTTGCCTTTTTTGCATCCGTCCCTGCTGTTCTCTCCTTTGTCCCCCGCTGCCACCGCGCGTGCTGCATGCCGGTCCCGCGGGGACGCCCGTGCCGTCCTGCTTCCCCGCAGCCAGGAGCGCTCCGTGCTCGGCCAGCAAAGCGACAGGAACCCCACCAGAAAATCGGCCAGAGGGGTCCAGCTCTGCCGTCTCCAGGGGCTGCTCCGAGCACTGAGCCCCTTCCTGTCCCCTCTGTGTGCCTGGCGGGGCTCTGCGCTCCTGTCCCCGCAGTGGGGCACCTGGCAGAGCCCGGGGACCACGGGAGCTGGGCGAGGGCAGCGGGATGCCCTGGGCTGGGCAGCCCTCGCTGCCTGCGCTCACTGGTGTCTGACACAAGCTGGGGGCACTGCACATTCCGGGCCCAGAGCTGCCAGCGGGCACCTGCAGGCTCTGCCCCTCGCCGGGACACCCTCAGGGCACCCTCGCTTCCATCCACACGCCTGTGCCCCCGTGGTGTGTGTGTGTGCCCATGCTGTGTGTGCCCATGGTGTGTGTGTGCCCCATGGTGTGTGTGCCCCATGCTGTGTGTGCCCATGGTGT
>VWZW01005594.1:75002-96737 GCA_013397115.1 Edolisoma coerulescens
CCTCTCCGAGGACGTGGCTGCTTGGTCCCGCACCCCGCAGTGCATGCCCCTGCCCCTGCCCCTGCCCCTGCCCCTGCTCCTGCCCCCGCTCCCGCCTCCGCTCCCGCTGCCCGCGGGGGTGCCAGGGCAGGATAACCCCTTTCTCTCTGCAGAGCTGTCGTAACGCGCGTCGGGGGCTGTGCCTGGCTGTGCTCCTCTCTGCTGGCCTTGCTGTGCCTTGATGTTGGAGTCCTTTGTGCCTCTCTTCAGTTTGTAATTTTTTGCCTTTCATAACATGTATATTTTTTCCTGTCTTCTTTTTTAATTTCCCCTTTCTTTTGATTTTTTTTTTTTCCGAGTTTTTATTTTTTGGTTCTGTTCTTTCCGATCTCCTACAGACAGTCCCCAGCCGTGACCTCTCGCTGGTCCCACTCTACCTTGTACTTGCTGCTCGCGGATCCCAGGCAGGACCGAGGGTGGGGCAGGGCTTAGGCACAGTTGGCACCGTGTTCACTTTGGTCTCCCACGCTTGTCCCTTTTTAAACCCTTCCTGGAGGCAGCCCGGGAGGCGGCTGAGCCCTGCAGGCTCCCTCAGCAGTTAGTGCAGACAGGCAGTGTCCCCTCTGTGGGTTTGTGCTGCTTTCCAGGAGAGAATCCCACCCTCACACCCGCTCTGGCAGCGCTGCCATGGGAGCGGGGCCATCCGGTCCCTGTGTGCCCAGCCGGGGCTGCCGGGACCCTCCCGCTGCCACAGCAGCTGCAGGAAGGGAAGGGAGGAGACTGAGGAGTTTCAGGCTGGTTGGTGACCCCAGGGGCACAAGGCAGCCGCAGCACCCCCTCCTCACACAGTGCCAGCTGCCAGCGACACGTGCTGGTGGTGGGGACACGGCTCTGTCCTGCCCAGCTGTGACATCCAAGCCTTGTCCCTGCTGGGGGAGCCACCAGCCAGGACTGCAAGGACCCACAGCCACCAGCCTGTGCTGGAGGAAGGACCTGGGATGCTGCTGTGGGGGGCACGGGTGCCAGGATGGCCCCATGCCCCCACCCATCCTGGGTGCAAGGAGAGAAGGTGGCAGCGCCAGCTGGGGCAGCGAGAAGGGGACACGGGCAGGGACAAGGCAGCGAGGAGAGGGTGCAGCAGGGACAGCGGGCAGCCCTCTGTCCCACACAGGCCAGTGCTTGCCCGGGAGCCCCTGCTCCCCCTTCTCACGGCCCTACACTGTCCGGAGGCTCTCCAGGAAGGCTCTGACTGCGGCCCCTCTTGCCAAAGGCTTATCCCCACAGCCTGTCCCAGTGTCAGGTCTCACCCAAGGACCCTCCTCACACAGGTGTCTTCCTGCAAGAAGTTTTGCTCTGGGGGAGAAGTTCGTCTGGGCTTAAATTGGGGCTTTCGCGGCAATGGGCAAGGCCACGGTTCAAGATGCTGCCAGCACAACTTTGCTTCCCCCCATCCCTGCCTGGCATCCCTGGGGAGCTGTTGGCAGTGGGGGCTCTCCCAGAGCTTCTGACTGTGCCTGGAAAAGAAAATCACCCTTTCTGGCGGGCTTTTGGCCGTGTGGAAAGATCGGGATTCAGTGTCTGCATCCGAGTCTGATGCTCAGAGCAGCCCTGGCTCCTGCTCCCGATGCTGCCCCGGCCCCTAGGAGGGTGCCAGGCCAGGCTGCCCCTGCTGCTGCAGCACCACTGCTCCAAACACCTGCACTGGGAGCTGCAGATGGAGTCTGGGAAGGAAATCTTACAAAGAGGGATTTGCTTCCTGCCAGAATCTTTCCTTGGGGGACAAACCTGATGTTTGTGGTGGAGACATTCTCCCAAACTGTGAGTTTTCAGTTGAAAACAAACAGGAAGGCAAAATTTTGCAGAGGGTAGAAGGTGTCGGTGGCGATGCTGCATCACTGCCCGCCCTTGCCCCCAGTGCCCCCTCCGGCCCCCTGGGCACCTGGCCCTGTGCTGGCAGCACCTTCCCCTGGCTCGCAGAGGTGGCACAGCCCGGGCTGCTCTGGGAAGCACCCGCAGGAATTGGCTTTGCAAAGCGAGGCCGTTTGGGCCGTTTCCAGTGGACACCCGGAGCACTCCCAGCACGGCAACACAGAGCCCCCCTCGGTGCCACCCCCTGACTAACCCCTGTGGTGCTATGAACCCAGCAGTACAGACGAGGCCTTGTCACTGGAGGACAAAGATCTGAGGGACCGGGAGAGGAGAATGGCCAATAACGCCAGGGAGAGGGTGCGTGTGCGGGACATTAACGAGGCCTTTAAAGAACTGGGACGCATGTGCCAGATGCACTTAAAAACGGACAAAGCACAGACCAAACTGATCATCCTACAGCAAGCGGTGCAGGTCATTCTGGGCCTGGAGCAGCAAGTACGAGGTATGGTACCACTGACAGGTGCATTTCGGGGCCTGTCTCTCCCCCTGTCTCTGCATGCTCCTGCTTCTCTGTCCTGACTCCTGCTTTCGTGTGAGGTGTGTGTTCGCAGTGCCAGCAGCACCTCTGGGTGCTGAGCTCTCCCCAGCCCCAGCCCGGGGTGGATTTGAGGCTCCTCTCTCCCTCTCTGCTCGTGCTTAATGGGAATTTGGCACCTGGATCCCATTAAGCAGCTTCGGAAAATTCAGTCCTCAGCTCTGAGTGCTGGCTGAGGCACTTGGGGGTTCCTGTAACAAGCACGTGGAGATGCCCTGGCACAGGGTGCCCAGAGCAGCTGTGGCTGCCCCTGGATCCCTGGCAGTGCCCAAGGCCAGGCTGGACGGGGTTTGGAGCAGCCTGGGATAGTGGAAGGTGTCCCTGCCCATGGCAGGGGGTTGGAACAAGATGGGCTTTACCATCCCTTCCAACCCAAACCATTCCACAGTTCCATGTTTAGTTCGGCGCGGGGGTGCAGCTGGGCCTGGGTTCTGCTCGAGCAGGGGCCTGGCCAGATCCCTGCGGGGGCTGCGGGGAGCAGCGAGCGGTGCACGGAGCTCATCTCTCACGGTCCGTGGGCCTGCCCGGGCCTGTCCCTGCTGTCCCTCTGCGGTGCTGCTGCCAGGTGTGGTGCTGCTGCCCACACTGAGGTTGCTCCCCTCCCCTCCTGTCTTGGGCACAGAGCGCAATCTGAACCCGAAAGCGGCCTGCTTGAAGCGCCGGGAAGAGGAGAAAGTGTCCGGAGTGGTAGGAGACCCCCAGATGACACTTTCAGCTTCACATCCTGGTCTAGGAGACGGTCACAACCCTGTTGGACACATGTAAAGGTACCGTTGCCCACCTGTGATCCCACATGCCCAGCCCTGTGCCCTGCTCAGCCCCGCTCCCTCAGCACCAGCCCTGCTTCATTTACCTGAATCAATGACCTGCATGTGTGCAAGGCCTGGCACAGGGTGCCCAGAGCAGCTGTGCCTGCCCCATCCCTGAAGTGTCCAAGGCCAGGTTGAACGAGCTTGGAGCAACCTGGGACAGTGGAAGGTGTCCTTGCCCATGGCAGGGGGTGGAACAAGATGATCTTTAAGGTCTCCTCCAACCCATTCCATGATTCTCTCTGTGTCATGTGCCCCATGGACACCCAAAGCCTCTGGCCCACAGGAGGGTGCAGCCCCACAGCTGGGATGGGGGGATTTTGGAGCTCTCTGAGTGGGCTCAGCTCTGCTCTGCACCTCCCAGTCCTGCCCCAGTTGGCTACTGGAAACCAGCAACTCCTTTTCCTTGCAGCTCTATGAGAGGGAATGGGCAGGTCCCAGAAATGCCAAGAGAGTCAGAGAAGGTGAAAATCCCCCAGTGAGGCTGTGGCAGGCACAGGCTCCGATGGGCTGTTCCCGTTTTTAGGGAACCCAGGAGCACCTGAGCCTGTTTGTCCGAGCAGTGCAGAGGTGGTGGGGGGATTGAGCAGATCCAGGAGTGGCAGATCAGGAGCTGATCCCATGCAGTGCACAGAGGGGACACAGTCCCTTGGTGTCCCCTGCCCCAGTGGGTGCCTGGGGATGGCCTGACCAGAACAAAGGCAAAGCTCAGCTGCAGCCCTGTGCAGCCCTAGGGGGACAAGCTGCAGCAGGAGTCTTGGGGCCCCCTGTGCAAGGAGCACAGTTTTGTTCTCCTTTGGGTTTCCATCACTTCAGCCTTTTCTTTTTTTTTTTTTTTTTTTTTTTATTTTTTTNTGTAGATCTTTTTGTTCCTCTGGACACGGAGATCTGTAGGAAGAAAACCCTCGGTGTGACCTGCAACCTTGTTGAACCATAAACTGTAGTACTGCTCATACTGACACACGCAGACGGATCCTGGCGTGACGTAAGGGGTGGCAAAAACACTTTGTCAGAAACAAAACGGAAACAAAAAAATTGCCTTAAGTATAAAGTGCAGAACAGTCAATACATATCACTCAGTTAGGAGGGGGTGGCGTGTTCTCTTGGCTTGTTCACAAGCAGCCAGCAGCAAAATTGTGCCTAAGCTTGATATTTCTTTTTTAAAAAAAAAGAACATTAGTTATGAGATTTTTTATGTAGAACAAATAGCAATGCCTTTTGGTTTTTTTTAGCTTCTTTTGCATATGTTTTGTAAGCAACGAAAAATTTTTTTTTGTATAAAAACATGTCTTGTACCCTCCGCTTTTCTGCTGCTGTTTCTATAGTTAACGTTGCATCTTTAGGATCAACCAGAATATTAAAATTGTATTAAGAGAGACTGGATATAAAGAGAGGAATTCTCAGATTCGGCTCAGAAAGCCACTAAAAGCGAATGTAGCCACAGTGAGGGAATGTTCTTCCTTGCCTGGCTTGTACCTTCCATGACAAAAAAACAAACTCATGTGCTGAATTCACCATCTCTTTGCTTCGGCCACTTCTGATTTGGGCAAGGGAAGTCAAACAGCAGAGCAAGTGGCAGCAGTGCTCCCGCTCCCCCCGGGCGGTGGCCGCGGCGCTCGGCGAGGTTTGCTTTGTTCCCGGAGATCCCGAGGCCCCGCGGTTCCGTGTGGGAGAGGACGTGGCCACCACGGCTGTCCCGGAGCGTCGCCGTGGGGAGCACGAGCTGCTGCGAGAGAGCAGGCCCCGAGTGGAGGAGAACCGAGGGACTGAGGCGCTTCCAGGCGAGCAGAGCAGCAATGGATGCACGAGGGAAGCCTCTTCCCACGTGCCAGAGCTGTCGGAGGCACTTCCAGGAGCAGCGCTGAACAAAGACCAACTGAACAAAGCTGGAGCACTGGGAAGAGGCGGAGGCAGCCGGAGCACGGCAGCAGCAGCGGGACACAGGGCCAGGAAGCCGGGCAGCAGCAGACCTGAGGATGCTGGAGGCAGGAAAGGAGCAGCGACCTGGCTCACTCCAGCCCTCGGCAAAGCCGTGACCAGCAGCAGGATCCCTTCTCCTTGCAGTGGAACTGCCACCATCAGAAATGCAAAATGCTCCCCTCGGGGAGAGGGGTGGCTTCACACCCTGCTGTCACCTGCTGTCACATCTCCCGAGCATCCCCGGAGGCAAACTGAGCTCAGCACGGTGCCATGGGATGTGAGCGGCCACCGTCAGCGTGCGGCGGGCTCCTCTCTCAGCACGGGGAAGGAGGGCAGCGGGAGCGCCTGTCCCACACCGCGTGCTCCAGCAGCCGAGCTGGGCCAGCCATCCCTTCACTCCGAGGGATTCCCAGTCACTCCAGATCACTCCGGTGTGCTCAGCAGGAGGAGGATCCCTGGCAACGCCTCTGGGTGCCCCAGAGGTGTGGAACAAACGAAGAGGTGCTGGGCAGTGCTGAGCTGCAGCAGCCGGTCTGGAGATGGCCATGGAAGAACATCCACCAGGAATCTACTCTTGTTTCTTCCCTCTCCTTCCCCTTCTGAAACATTTTGTGCCTGGTTCTTCCCAGCTCTGCAGAGCCCAGTCAGGCAGGATGGTGCACATGACATGAGTGCTGGTCTGGGGGGATGTGGAGACCCCCCTCTCCCCTGCAGGGTCCATCTCTCCCCTGTGCTGCTCCAGCCTGGGCTCCTGGGGAAGCTGTGTTGCTTTGACACGGGGAAAGGGAGGGACTGGCAAACAGGATTCAGTCTTACGGCACTTCCCAGCAACCCCGGGCTTTGGCATAGCCTGGTGCTCCTCCGTGCTCATGGCTTTGTGCTCTGGCAAGCCCTGCTGGAAGTGCTCAGGGCAGTGCTCATCTCCCACCCACACCTGGGCACTGTGGCCTCAGCCCCCGTAGCAGCTCCAAGTGGAGCCACTCCCAAGTGCCAGGGCAGGATGGGGCTGGCCCTGCTGCCCCTGGCCCTGCCCTGGGGCTCCCCAACATCCAACCAGCGCTCTGAAGCTTTTGGGTGCTCCTGGCTTTCCCCAGCTTGCTGCTCCCACCATTCCTTCTGCACAGTGAGACCTCAGCAGCCCCAGCTCTGTCCCTGGGAAGGCCAGCAAGGCTCAGTGGTTGCAGTAGCCCAGGTTCTTCTCTCCTGTGTCAACAGACACATTTCAGCCTAAGCAGCTCATCAGGTTACGACACGTCCCTCCCTTGGGTTCTTCTGGCTGCCGAAGCCATGCGCAGGGAGATGAATGAGCTTTTCCTCCCTGCGTGACAGCCTTGACTCCCATTCATGCTCTGGAGTGCAAATTTGAGGGCTCAGCAGCTGCTTTTTATTTCATCCATGAGAGTTCCTGCTCCATTGGTGAGACCGTGCTGGGGCTGCAGAGTACCCACAGCTCAGGGGTTTTGGCTGGCTCAGTGCCCCTGTCCCAGGGCCAGGAGGGATGGAACAATGCCCCAGGACTCGGAGGGATGGAGCAGTGTCCCAGCCCTGGAAAACTTGAAACTCTACAAAAAATATTTAAAAGTGCTTCCCAAACCCTTTGATTTTGCCCCAAGAATTGGAGGTGGCAGTCATGGACAGCTGGACTTAAAGGGACTAGTCAAGAAAAATCCATAAATTCAACAAAATTGGAAATCTGAGAAGATTTATGAGTTGGTCACTATTTTGCTGAACTTCTTCATCCCCTCCAAGTCCTGAAGGCCAGGGGGGAATCCTGATAAGCCAGAGCCTTTCTCACCATCCCGGAATCCCCAGATATTGCAACAAAAATGGGGCTTTGCAGCTGCATTTAGGTGGTTTAAGATGTTATTTTGCAGCAAACCCAGCCAACTTCCTTCCATGGCAAGGCTTGGGTGAAGATCCTCGAGCATAAGCCCTCAGAGCCAGGGTTTGGAGAGATCATCTCAAAAAGCACAATGTAGGTGGCAGTGCTGTCCCTGGAGCTGCCTCGATGGCACAGGGTGACAGCTTTGTGTGCCAGCCCAGTGTGGCCTCAGTGGTATCTCTGCTTTCCAGGTGCTCAGGGAACAACTGGGAAGAGCAGCAAGGAAAAACTCCTTTGTCTTGCCAGTGTGTTTGGCTCAGTGTGAACACGGTGCCTGTAACCTGCCAGGGGAAGTGGCTTTTCTAAAAACGACCACTTCCAGGTGCTGTCCCCAAAATACCACCAGCCCAGCCCTGAAATGTCACCCTGCAGCTCTGAAACTCTTGTCTTTAGGTGTTGTGGTCAGCGAGGGCCAGGCCTGCGCCCTCCCCAGCCCACAGCTCTGCTCCATTCCACGTGGGATCTCACAGATCCCCAAACCTGCCTGTCTGCGTGTCCCCCACGCCAGCTGTGCTGCCAGGAGAGGTGTCCCAGCTGGGTGACATGCTGTAGGGTGCCATTTATTCCGTTTTCTCCTTCCTCTCTCAGCCTTTGCTTGCATGGCTGCTCCTGGGGACACGTGCCCTCCTCTTTGGGGGCCACTGAGCCCCCCCAAAGCTTCCTTCATCAGACAGGGGGGGCTGCCTGCCCTTCTGTGCAGCTTCTAGTTCCTCTTTTCCCAGGCTGCATCCCAGTGAAGCAGCAGAACTGGGACACTGCCATGGGACATTCCTTGTGTCTGGGGGTCCTCAGCCCAAGGGCCTCCTCCTGCCCCCTCAGCCAGCCCCCTGCCTCCCTGCACACAAGCTGTCCCTGCCACAGTACTGGCGAGTGTCTGGAATCCAGTCTATGAACGGTAAATTTGCAGATTTTTGTTCTTTCTCCCTTTTCACCTGCTTTTGCCCCAGAGCAAAGCAGCTGCAGCCTCCCATGGGCTGGTGCTCAGGCAGTGGTGGCAGCCTGGCTGCTCCTGCTCACAGCCCCAGGGAGCAGAACTCCAGCTGTTTGCCCGTGACCCTCCGTCAGACCTCCTCACAGCCTGCCCGGAGTTCAGCCCCAGCCAGCAGCTCTCGGGGCTCTCTGCTCCCCTGCTTTCACAGCTGTCCCACAGAGGTGTGTTGGCAGGAAGGATGGAACCCAGCTGGGGTTTCCTCAGGAGGCTGCAGTTCCAGACTCAGTGCAGAAACTGCTCTCCAAGGTCCTTTGTGTCTCACCAGTGTCCCCACTGAAGCCAGCAGAGCCTTTGGGCCCTTGCTGGGTGATTCCCGTTGTGGGGGCTGGAGAAGCAGGAGGTTTTGGGAACCCCCAATCCCCTGCACCCCCTGAGCTTCACTGCCAACTTTGGGGCCAGTGGAACCCGAGTTCCTCTTGCAGGCCCTGCTGTGCTATACTGGGGCCAGCTCCAGTTCCACCCCTGGGCTTCGGGAGGTGAAGCAAAGCTGGGGATGGAGCTGGGCCAGAACAAGCCTTCAGCCCCTGCCTGCGGTGCTGGCTAACCCAGAGCAAGCCCTGGCCACTGGGCTCCCCCATTCCTGCCCGACACCAGCAATAGCAAGGCCTGTTTTCTGTACCCCGAGCTTGCACAAGGTCTTTGCCCTGTTAAATCCTATGCAAATCTAATCCCCCTCCCCTCTCCTGGGGTCTGCAGATCCCAGCCCAGCCTGTTCTCTCTGCTCTTGTCCCTGATCACCGAGTTCCTGCTCCCTGCTGCCCTCAGGATCCAGCTTCATTCCCGGCAGCTCCAAAAGCATTTCAAGAGCTGTGCCCTGGAGCTGGGAGGGGGCAGATGAGACTGTAGGAGCACCCAGCTCATACTGAGCGCTGCACTGGAGGGGGCAAGGCCTGGTCCTGGGGCTCCTTCACGCACCCTTCACCCTCCTGTGCCTTCTGCTCGATGCTGGTGGGGCCCTGCCAGCATCCTTCGTCCCCCCAGCCCCCTGAAGGGAGAAGCTCTGTCCCACCTTGTTGCTGCCCAGACTGTTCTGTTCTGACACCTGAGCCTCAGCCTTGGCTGGGCTGCTCTTCCCTCAGCCGCCCCAGGCCTGAAGGGGTGCTTCCCTTCCTCCCACGCTCCCCAGTCTCTCCAGCCAGCATCTCTGAGCTGTTTCCCTTGGCAGAGGGGCAGCCCAAGCCAGCAGCTTGGGGTGCAGGTGGGAGGATTTGGCGGTGGGTGCTGCCACAGCACAGCTGCCTCTCCCTGCCCTTGGGGAGGTGTCGGGGGACCTGGTGCTCCATACTTTGACTTCCAGGACAATTCAGCCCTTCTGGGGAGCCAGCACTGCTGTGCCTTGGCCTGCAGGACTCCCCCGGGGAGGTGGGCTCTGGTTAGGAGGGTGGTGCAGGCTCCACACGACCTTCTGCCAAACCTTGTGTGTCCATCTGCAGCCCAGCTCAGGGCCAGAGGCAGTCCTGCCGTGGGTGTCCACACTGGTATCTCTGTTCCCCTGGTTCCGTACCCCTCCTGCCCCTCAGGGCTCTCCATTCCCACCCCGGCCCAGCCAAGCCCCGCTGTGGTGGAGGGCGAGGCTGTAACACTCATCCCGGGACATCTCGGCTCAGCGTGGCTGCAGCACCAGCTCGGGAGGGCAGAGGGGTTCTGCTTCCAAAGGGGGTGTCCTGGTACCGAGGCCTTTTGCCAGAGAGCATCCCCGTGCCCTGCATCCCTGGGCTGTGCCCGGGGGAGCCGTGGAGCTCCTGGCGGCAGCGAGCTGGGACACCGCAGGTCCCCCTTCCCAGGGCCACGTCTTCCCAAACCACTTGAACCCACCAGCTCTTGAGCAAACCTTGTAACACGGAGCCCCTGGGGAGGGAAGGAGCCATGGGAAGGCACGCACCAGCCGTGGTTCGTGTGCCAGGAGAGGGGAAAGAGGCACCTGGCGAGGCAGGACAGGGAGGATGCCAGCCCCACGCGTGGGAATGACCCGTTGGGTGCCGAGGGCTGCAGCTCTCTGGGGAAACAAAGCATTCCTGGGATGTTCTTTCTCTATATTTTTGTAGGAATGGGGGGTGGGAGAGCAGATGGGAGATGCCTGCGGAAGTTGTTTATTTTTAACCCTGTAGAAAGTTTTGGGTTGTTTTTTGGTTTTGGCCTTTAAAATAAAAAATGGTCCTTGCTTTTGATGTTTATGCTGCCTACCTGTAAATCCAGATGTACTTAAGTGGCTGAAATCCTTGTTCTTAAATCAGATACACATTATAGTTTTGAACTATATATATAGTAAATATATATATATATATGCCTAACCCAGCAAAAAAAAAATAAAAAAATAAAGTATTTGGGGGTGGGAAATGCGTTGCTCTTTGAAATGAATCACAATTGGGGGATGAAATTGTGTTTCTGAGTGCCTCAAGATATGAATTGTTTTCATTTTTTTAAATAATTTTATACAAGTGTCAAAACAGCTGGCTGGATTATTTGGAATTTTTAAATAATCCTAACTTTTTTAAAGTAGATTTTGAGAACTGTCCTGTATATAACAGTAATGTAGCAATAAATGTGACATTTTATAACAATATTACTTTTTTTTTCCCCATGTGTGTCCTTCAGATGTTGTATCCCTAGGAATAAAAAGTTGGAATAAAGGCTTTGCCTTGTACTAAGAAACAAAAAAAGAAAGAAAACACCAGACAGGTTTTCAGACACTTGCTCTGGGTGTGGGTCCTGCCCCCCTGCATCACTGTTGTTCCCTTGCCTCTGCCCCTGGGGAGCACCCACAAGTGGGAAATCCAGTTAAATGCCCCCAGCCCCTCCCAGGAGCCCAGCACAGACTGGTGATGGGAGAAATTCATCAAATCGGAGTCGTTAAGGTTGAAAAAGACCTTGAAAATCATCAAGTCCAACTGTAAATTCACCACTAACCCATGCCCCAAGCACCACATCCACAGTTCGAACACTTCCAGGGAGGTGACTGCACCCCTGTGCCCCAGGCAGCCTGTTCCAGTACCTGACAACCCTTTTTGGGCAGAAATTTTTCCTGATATCCAACCTAAACCTTTCCTGGCACAGCCTGGGGCCGTTTCCTCCCGTCCTGTCCCCGTTCCCTGGGAGCAGAGCCTGACCCCCACCTGGCTCCATTCTCCTGTCCTTCGGGCTCCAGCGATCCCCAGGACTTTCACGGAATTACAGATTGATTTGGGTTAGAAAAGACCATAAAGCCCATCTCATTCCACTCCCTGCCACAAGTAGGGACACCTTCACTGGACCACAAGCCCCGTCCAACCTGGCCTTGGGCACTTGCAGAGATGAGGCACCTGCCTGGAAGCAGCCTTCCTTCCCCAGGCTTGCTGCCTGTGTTCTTACTGTGCTGCTCTGGCTCGGGGCTTTCTGCACAGAGCAGGACAAACAGTCCAGACTAACTGAGAAGTGGCTCTGGCAGTGGTTGGTTAAATCTCCCTTAGCCTTGGGTGCCTTCTGTCAGCAGTGAGCCAGCTCTGCCCCTCCCAAGCTGCTCTGGGTGCATGGAATGACAGCCCTTCCTTAGACTCCATCATAAAATCACAGAACCATTAAGATTGGAAAAGACTTTGAAGATCACCCCGTCCAACCATTAACCCAGCAGCACCATGTTCACCACTAAAAATGCCCTCAAGGGCCACATGCACACATTTTTTGAACACTTCTAGGGATGGTGACCCCACCACTGCCCTGGGCAGCTGTGCCAGCGGTGTACAACTCCGATCCAGACAAGGGAGAAGTGCGTGTGAGTGCTTGGGAACAGCCTGGAAGATGGATGCTCAACAGAGGCATGAAGTGGAGCGTAAAGCAGGCGAGTGCTGGTGTCCAGAGCAGGCTCAGGCTGGGAAAGCCGGCGAGGACAGAACAAGGAGCAGCACACAGGAGTTGCTGAGAGCATACAGCTTCCCAAAGTCCCAAAGCATCGGCCACCAACTGGGGCAGAGCTGGAGGTTCCTGCCAGCACTCCCTCCCTGGAGATGAGTCCCTATCAGCCGGAGGTGAGCTGGGATGAGACTACCAGATCCTGCGGGCAAATGTCATGTTGGACAGAGAATCACAGAACCATGGAATGGTTTGGGTTGTAAGGGACCTTAAAGCTCATCCCATGGGCAGGAACCCCTTCCACCATCCCAGTCCAACCTGGCTTTGGACACTTCCAGGGATGGGGCAGCCACAGCTTCTCTGGGATATCTGTTCCAGTGTTCCTCCTGCATGTTCACAAGAGGCTGAGCAGGCTCCGAGCAGAGCCTGGGGAACATTATGGGACTGATGGTGATTTTATGACCCTCTCCTGAAAAACCTGGCTGGAGACTCCCTCTCCTGTTGAGGGAGACTGAGTGGCCATGACA
Source organism: Edolisoma coerulescens (assembly GCA_013397115.1). Lineage (NCBI taxonomy): Eukaryota > Metazoa > Chordata > Aves > Passeriformes > Campephagidae > Edolisoma > Edolisoma coerulescens. The sequence goes on from VWZW01005594.1 coordinate 87,400, forward strand.
GGCGGGTTTGTGGAGGCACTGATGGGCTCTGGGGAAACCACTCTGGGGAGGGGCCGCTTCCCTCCAGCACACGAGGCTGAGAAGCAGCCCCAGCTCAGTGCCGGAACAATGCCACCCCTCAGGGCCGGTGTCCCCTCCCCAGGCGGGGACAGCCTGTCCCCTCAGGGCTCATGTCAGGGATCGTGTTCCCTCTCTGGTGCGAAGACAGGCCTCATGTCCCCTCTCCAGCGCAGGGGCAGCCTGTTCCCTCAGGGCAGCCGGTGTGCTCTCTCCGGTGTGGGAACAGCCCGTCCCCTCGGCCCGTGTCCCCTCGGCCCGTGTCCCCTCAGGGCCCGTGTCCCCTCAGGGCTTGTGCCAGGGCTCTTGTCCCTCCCCAGCCTGGGGACAGACTGTCCCTCCAGGGCTCGTGTCCCCTCTCTGGTGTGGGGACAGCCCGTCCCCTCGGCCCGTGTCCCCTCAGGGCTCGTGTCCCCTCTCTGGTGTGGGGACAGCCCGTCCCCTCGGCCCGTGTCCCCTCAGGGCCCGTGTCCCCTCAGGGCTCGTGCCCCATCAAGGCCCGTGTCTCGTCAGGGCTGGTGTCCCCTCGGCTCGTGTCTCCTCAGCCCCGTGTCCCCCACAGCCCGAGTGCCCGCGCCTCCCCAGCTCCGCGCGGGCCCCGCTTCGGTTCCAGCCCCGCCCCGCTCCGCCCCGCGCGTGCTCGGAGCGGCCGCGCCGGCGCTCGGGGTCACTTTGAGGCGGCGGCAGCGCCATGTTGAGCCAACTGCTGGGGCCGCGCTACGCCCAGCTGCTGCGGAACTGGTGAGGGGGGACCGGGCTGCCCACCCCGCCCTGGGGCTGCCTGGGGCCTGCCCGCTCCGACTCGGGGTCTTCCCGCTTCGACGCGGGTTTGTCCGTCCGCTCCGACTCGGGCTCTTGCGCTCCAACCTAGGGTCTGCCCGCCCCGAGCCCGGGTTTGCCCGCTCCGCCCGGGCTCTGCTCGCTCCGCCCGGGTCTGTCCCCCCGGCCCGGGGCTCCGCGGTCCCGGGGGTGGAGCGGCCCGCGCTCCCCTCACCGCGTTCCCCGGGCACGGCCGCGCACTCCGCGCGCACTGTGGGAGCCTGAAGGGCCCGAAGCCCTGCCCGGGGCCCTGTGAGGGTCGCTGGGGCCCGTCCTGGGCTGCGGAGCAGCGCTCGGGCCGGGGCTGAGGGGCTGAGGAGCCGGGGGAAGGCGCTGGCTGTATTTCACATATATAAATATAGCAGTGCCCGTGGGTGCCCTTTGCAGGGCTGTGGGAGGCAAAACGAAGTGTTCGGCAGGGCAGAACCGAGGGGATGTGGCTGCAGCACTGCATGGCATGTCTTCTCTTTGCTGAGTAGTAGTCTTTTTAAGTAAAAGACTGGCCCTTTTCCTGTAAAATATCTTGGCTGCCCTGAGGACTAATGCTGTTCCGTGTCTGTGAGGTTGTTTCAGTATTTCTGTGTCCAGTGCGGTCACCACAAGATCAGAAGGATCCAGAGCTCTTGGAGAGTGTCCAGAGGAGGGACACGGAGCTGGGGAAGGGGCTGAGGAGCGGCTGAGGGCACTTGGCTCGTTCAGCTGGAGCAGAGGACACTGAGGGGAGGCTCCTCGGGGGCTGCAGCTCCTCCCGAGGGGAGGCGGAGGGGCAGGGGCTGAGCTCTGCTCTGGGACAGGGCCAGGAGCCCAGGGAACGGCTGGGGCTGTGTCAGGGCTTGGCATGGAGCTCAGGGAAAGGTTCTTCCCCCCGAGGGTGCTGGGCACTGCCCAGGCTCCCCAGGGAATGCTCCCGGCCCCGAGGCTGCCAGAGCTCCAGGAGCGTTTGGACACCGCTCTCAGGGATGCCCAGGGTGGGGTTGTTGGGGTGTCTGTGCAGGGCCAGGGGCTGGACTGATGATCCTGGTGGGTCCCCTCCAGCTCCGGATATTCCGGAATTCTGAGCTCTTTTCCTGATTGAAGTGACTTTCTCAGGTGCCTCAGCCATGAGCATCTGCCAGGCCTTTCACAGTGGTAATTTGTTGTTTACCTGGGGGTATGTGTCTTCTTTAGGACCCCCACCCTCATGACATGGGGTGGTGTGGCCGGTGTTGGTGTGATCTGGGCCACAGACTGGAAGCTGGTCTTGCAGTATGTTCCCTACATCGGCGGCAAGTACAAAACTGAAGACTGAGCTTCCCTCTAATGGTGAGTTTTGTTTGTGCATCTCTTGGCTGAAGTAATAGAATCATAAAATCACTGAATCCCAGACAGGTTTGGGTTGGAAGGACCTTAAAGCTCATCCTGTTCACGCCCTGTCCCTGAGAGCAGGGACACCTTCCACTACGCCAGGTTGCTCCAAGCCCTGTCCAACCTGGCCTGAAACACTTGAACACAATAACCCTGTGTTGGTGTGACAGCGGATGTTTCCTCTGTGCCTGGGGCACAATCATATTTTTTGTCCAAAACTTCTCGATTTGATTATTCAGACCTTTTTTTTTCCTTTTTTTTTTTTTTTTAATGGAGCTTCATAGAGCACCAGAAGGATGAAATATTCATTAGAATATGTTTTTCAAGTGATCATTTTGCCAGCGATGGGTTTTCCACAACATAATGTGGTTCTTAAGAGGTCAAACCAAGCTAATTTGGAACATTTGACATACCTGTTTACTTCTGTTCCTGAGCAAAAGGGCTACAAGCTCAGGACTAGTTTTGTGAGTAGGCAAATTCAGACTCCTTTCTGCTCCTTGTAACTGGTATTAAAAGTAAATTGAATTTTCAGAGCTGGTTATTGTATTCCACAAATTCCTTGGAAGATTTGCTTTCTCAAGGTTTTGGGTATTTTCCTTCTTTAAATGTGTATCAGAAGAGCTGTTCTGAACGTTCTGGAGGTCTGACCATTCCTAAAGCTGGAGCAGCAATTAGACAACCCTTCTGTTGGGGCTCTAACTGCGTGTTTTTTCTAGTAGGCAGGCTTTGGATTTCTGTATTCCTTGATGCAGATAGAAGAGAGTCAGGAAGATTTTTGCCCGTCATTAAAGGATGCTAATGGGAAAACTCTGAGTCCAGAGGAAACTCTCTCCACCTCAATGTTTGTTTCTTCTGGTCAGAATAACATTTACATCTAAATGTTGATTAGTGAAAGTGAGCTCTTTGTGTTCCAGCTACGCAGTATTTTGTAGGGAAGTCAGTCAGTTTGGAAAGCACAGACAGTGCTTTTTAAGTCTTTTTTCAGCAATAGTTGTTGCAGTTGAAACAATTTACTGTTTGCAGACTTGGTATTGCACAGATCTTTCTGTAACCAAAAGAGGAATGAAACTTGTCATGGAAGTCAGCTGAACTGGAAGCATTTTGGGTCATTGTGATGTTTACAGACAAGTCATAGAACCATAAAATCACAGAGTGGTTTGGGTGGGAAGGGTCCTTAAAGCCCATCCAGTGCCACCCCTGCCATGGGCAGGGACACCTTCCACTGTCCCAGGGTGCTCCAAGCCCCGTCCAACCTGGATGGAGAAAAGTTTTCAAGTGGAAAAGCTCTCAAGTTATGTAGAGGCAATTAAGTTACCTTGTAAGGGCTTTCCTTACTTAAAAATTGTCAATAGTAGGAACACAGCTCTGTTCCTGAGCCAACAGTCTGTGCTTTCCATTTTGGAGTAAGAACTTTGTGTCAACCCTATGGAAAGAGGAGCAGAGAAAGGGGATGTGTCTGTGTTGGCCTCTGCAAAGGAACTCCAGGCCTGCACTCCTGGATCAGCTCCTATACCAGAAACTTCTTGCCTGGATACTGGAGGCTTTTGAAATCTGTCGTGCTGGCTGCTGTGGCACTGTGCAGGGAGCTCTGCTTACCGACTGCTCTGTGTTTGTTGTAGGAAGGTCATTGCTGGAGAGAGTGTTTGGAGCCGTCCGTCCGCTGAGACCCTGCTTGGGGTGACCCTGAAATGCCCAATACAGATTCTGCAACAACTTATGGTGTGTGTCTATCTCTCCCATGAACAGCTGTGAGCAAATTCACCTGCACTGACCACTTCCCCTGGGCACTTTCCCAGCACATCTTGCCTTGATGGGAGTAATTTATAAACCTGGTGCACAAAATAAAGCAGTGAATGATTTTTGGGGGATTGGGGGTTTTTTTCTGTGTGTGTGTGTGTTACCTTCTCAGTCCACATTCTTAAGACCAGACTCCTGGTTTGGTTTTGGGCTACAGAATGATGGAATCACAGACTGGTTTGGGTTGGGACACCTTGCACTGTCCCAGGGTGCTCCAAGCCCCCTCCAGCCTGGCCTTGGACACTTCCAGGGATCCAGGGGAAGCCACAGCTGCTCTGGGCACCGTGTTATGTCTTCAGCTTGTTGGACTGTGTGTCCTAAGGCAGGTCTGCCACGTGTTTGCCTCTTTTCCTGTGCAGGTTCCTTGGTAATCAACCACTGGCTGCTAGGATGCTGGGTTTGATGGTTTATTTGTACCAGTTACAGCTCTTGAGCTACTCTTAGTGATGGGTTGATTTTAGGCTCATCATTCCTAGATCACCGTGGCCTTGTGGATACAGTTACCTTTTCATAGCCAATACTGCAGAGTTTCATGGTAACAGATTCCTGAAATTTAGTGTAAAGAAAGGATTTGGGGTTTTTAACATCAATTCATGGACCCCTTAAATGGTCTGGTTTTTAAGCTTTTCTGGCTTAATCTAGTGGCTTGAGGAAAGCAGGCCCCAACTCCTGGGTGGCTTTCTTTGTACCAGGGCAAAAACCAGGGATTCAGAGAGCTGCTCAGTTCTTAATGTGGGAGTAGAAAAAGAATCTGTATCCTCAATTCATACATCTATTTATTTGTGAGCATAAGTCAGTGATGAAACAACCCCCAAACACCACCCTTTAGGTGAGAGTTTTTAGCTTTTAGAAAACCCCTACCACAACCCTGTGGATGAGAGTTTTTAGCTGTTAGAAAAAGGAAGGACGAGGATTATTTTGCTCTGGTCTCTGCCACTCAGCCACAGATGACTCAGACTCGGGGGGAAAAGTTCATCCCTTTTCACAGAGACCAGAATTTACAAATTTCCTCTGTGTGAGAACAGGGTCACTGTTTTCTCTCTGCTTAGTGCCCAGTTTCATCTTACTAGGATGTTTGGCTGTAATACAAGGTTTGAATCTCTTCAGGGGAAAATCCCAGTTGTAGCTGTGCTGCCTCTGTCACTCTCAGGGCTGTGTCATCCTCAGGGATGTTTCTTTGGAAAACTGTTGGAAAACCTGCCCAAACAGTGGCACAATGCAGGACACTTGGACTACTTAATGAACAGTAAAACTTCTTAGTGTTGCTTCAGCAGCATCATTGTTAATTAATTGGGGGCAAAGAATATCATTTTGACATGCAAAAACTGCCTTTGCTGCTCTGCTGTGTCCAGTGAGATGCAGTCACAGAATCCTGGAATATCCTGAGCTGGAAGGGACCCACAGCGATCATCCATCCCCTGGCCCTGCACAGACACCCCACCAATCCCACCCTGGGCATCCCTGGGAGCGGTGCCCATCCCTGGAGCTCTGGCAGCCCTGGGGCAGCTTCCCTGGGAGCCTGATGGTGCAGAAGCCTGTGGAATAATGGGATAATGGTGCTGTTTCCTCGGGCTGTCCCACTCCCTGCTCCAGCAGTGCTCCTGACTGACTCGCAGGAGGCCAAAGCCTCACCTTAACTTCGGGATACTGAGAATGTGGGTTTGTCAACAGCTGCCCTCTGCCATACACTGGGGTGTTGGTACTGATCCATTTCCAGCCAGATTGTGCCTGGAAAGGGGATGTTCCTGGAGAGTGGATGTTCTGTGAGGCTGTCCTTGCACAGCAGCAGGATTGTAAGCTCAGGTCTGGACAGCTCAGTCGCTGCTCTTACTTTACCTGTGTAACACACCTGGACAGGATGGGCGTAAGCTTCTTGAGATATCCCCTGGTTTTGCCTTGTTCCCATGGGTGAGTGACCTGCTCCCATGGCTTGGAGTTCTTTGGGAAGCCTGGAGCTGGGGGTCTGTGGTGTCCATCCCTCTGAGGACCCTGGGGTCCCCGAGCTGCCAGTCAGTGGTGGCAGTCACCTTTACACAGCCCCAGTGGCAGAGGTGTGCCCAGCAGGTGAGATTAGGAGATTCTGAAAGGAGAAAAACTCATTTAAAATCCCAGCTTGTGCACAGGCAGCACTGCAAGGAGTGTACAGAGCTTGGATTTGTTTGGGGATTGTTCAGCTGCTTGTTCTTCGTGCAGCATTTCCAATGATGGATTTATTGTTAATTAACCCTAGGATTAGTGTATAACTGATTTAATTGCTGTATTTCTCGTTCTACAAGAGCAAGAAACACACTCTTGAAAATACCTTCTGCATTCTTGGGCAACTGTTAAAATTCAAATAATTACTGTTCAAGTGGCACGGGTGATCTTTCTAATTTTTAATATCCTAGCATTGCCTCTCTTCTAACAGTTAATTATTTTCATAATGAGCTATGAATGCCACGTATGTTAGAGGAACAAATTAAAAGACAATGACCTGACAGAGGGGGAAAAGCTTCCCCTTCCAAACCTGGAGAGGGCACAGAGGTTCCTTTGGATTTACAGGCATCAAACAAGCTCTGGGTTGATGATGTAACTTTGAAACAGCCTCTAAGAAATGGGAGGCTTTGCGTTCCTGCCTGCCTCTTCCAAGTGTTTGTCCTTGCTGGTGCCCCCACTTGGCTTCCCTTGTGGAATGTGTAAGGGGAGATGGGACGGGGGTTTTTTACTGCAGCCCCCTCAGCACTGCGAGCCTGCACCAGCCCTTGCTGGTCTCTTCTCCTGGAAGAGCCTCTGCTGGGGCTCCCGGGTTGGGAATTCTGTGGCCAATCCTACTCTGGAATAAGCTCCTCAGCTGGCCCTGGGAGTGCAGAGTGGGAAGCTTCAAACCAGGGATACCTGCAGGGTGGAATCAAGAGTTTTTCTGTCAGGTTATCCTGCTGCTTCCTTCCATGCCTGACAACAACTGATTTTGGTGATTTTTTTGGATTATCTGCTCATCCTGGGGCAACAAAGAGTCTCTGGCAGCTGAATCCACCTTCAGCTGGTGGCTATACCTGCAAATACCTCACCTTGGCAGTGTTCCCAGAGGAACACTTGGAATATTTTCCCTTGGGCTCAACAGTTCATTTCTACCCAAACATTTCACTCAGTCCTAGGAGAGAGTAAATGTTTCCCTTCCACAAACTGGTGCCAGCTGCCAGTGAAAACTGATTTTTCTACCTCGTGATACCCTCAGCTCGAGGCTCAGAGGACATTTCAGGGATCCCCTTCCACATCCAAACCCACAGCTCCACTTGCTCCCAGCTCTGTCAGTTCATTCTTAAAAAATACCACTGAAGGTTTCACCGTGCTTCAGTTTCCCTTTTGCACTCCAAAGCTCTACGTCAACACAAGTTTTTGGTTACAACAGCATCATCTGGGCTGGGTTGTGAGGTTTGGGGTGTTTTTATTAAAAAAAAAAAAAAACAAAACAAAATAGGGAAGTGCAATTATGGAAAATAGTGTGGGTTTGATCAATAGTGGGTACTGGAAGTTTTCCATCTCTTTTGTGGAAGATTGGAGGAAATAACAGCAATAGCAGAGCAAGACATTTCCTACCTGTGAGCCCAGAGGTGACAACACGAACTACCAAACCCCAAACCAGTCCCTGGGGAGCTGGAAAGCCTTCAGGGCAAAACTCAGCATTGATCAAATTAAAGACGACACTTCCACCCTCATGGATCTTAAACCTTTCTAAACAAAGCAAATGTAGCCCAGCACCTACAGGCACACCTGGCTCTTGGAAATTGTTTCCCGTTTCTACGCCTGGACAATTTGCACCCCATTGTGGGGGTGTGGGCTTCCCTCTCATCCGTGACATGTCTCACATCCTCCCTCAAGCTCCTGCTGCTTTCCAAACGAGGGAGTTTGAAACGAGTGAGCCCTGACTTAGAAAAAAAAAGGTAATAAGTAATAACCAACCGTGTGATGTTTAACAAGGCAAGTGCTGGATCCTGCTCGGGGATGGGGCAGCCCTGGGTGCAGGGACAGACTGGGAACGAGAGGCTGGAGAGTAGCGCCGTGGGCAGGGACCTGGGGGTCCTGGTCGGTGGCAAGTTGGATCTGAGTCCCCGGTGTGTCCTGGCAGCCCAAAGGGCCACCGTGTCCTGGGGGGCACCGGGCCCAGGGAGGGATTGTCCCGCTCTGCTCTGGGGCAGCCTCACCTCCAGTGCTGGGGGCACTTTGGGCACCACAAGATCAGAAGGATCCAAAGCTGTTGGAGAGTGTCCAGAGGAGGGACACGGAGCTGGGGAAGGGTCTGAGGAGCGGCTGAGGGCACTTGGCTCGTTCAGCTGGAGCAGAGGAGACTGAGGGGAGGCTCCTCGGGGGCTGCAGCTCCTCCCGAGGGGAGGCGGAGGGGCAGGGGCTGAGCTCTGCTCTGGGACAGGGCCAGGAGCCCAGGGAACGGCTGGGGCTGTGTCAGGGCTTGGCATGGAGCTCAGGGAAAGGTTCTTGCCCCCGAGGGTGCTGGGCACTGCCCAGGCTCCCCAGGGAATGCTCCCGGCCCCGAGGCTGCCAGAGCTCCAGGAGCGTTTGGACACCGCTCCCAGGGATGCCCAGGGTGGGATTGTTGGGGTGTGTGTGCAGGGCCAGGGGCTGGACTGATGATCCCTGAGGGTCCCTTCCACCTCAGGATATTCCAGGATTTTAAGTTACTGCCAACTGAGGACTGGAGGAAGGACTGGCTATTGCCACAAACCGAGTTTGATGTCAGACCAGAGCGGTGGCTGGAGAGAGCAGACACACTCCTATGGACACCCCTGCTGTAAAGTCCGACACTGATCCCTTCCCTACTGCTGCTCCAAGCAGGATTCTTAACAAATATCTAATATATCATTCATTAAAGGAAAATTGATCCCTCTGACTTGCTTTGGGAAGGAGGCTGCCTTGCGGTGCTTGGTGTTTTCCAGCATGTGGATACTGGAATGGCGAGGAACACGAGCTGCCGGAATTCAGCTGCTGGGTGGTGCCTCATTCCCAAAGCTGGGGTTCCCAGGTGGGTGTTCCTCGGCAGCGGGAGGCGGACACCTCTCCTGGCGGTACCTCAGTGGGGAATTTGGCCACTGCAGCTGCAGCAGGTGTTGGTTTACACGTTTTCCTGAAAAACTTTTCATTGCTTTGTCTTCACTTCAGCTCCTCATGTGCAGATTTCCCCCTTTTCATGTCGGGCTTTTTTTGAGCGTTTTTTCCGAATGCTGCCGTTGCACGGCACGAACCCCCGGATCCCCCGGGGGCAGCCCCACGGCGAGGGCCCGGTTCTCCCCCGGGGGTCCGGGCGGGTCCGCGGCCCCGGGGCGCGGGCG
>VWZW01005594.1:99374-112143 GCA_013397115.1 Edolisoma coerulescens
TTGGGAGCATCGTCCCTTGGGAGCATCATCCCTCCCGCGTGCCTGGGACAGCCCTGATGGGCAGGGACAGCTCGGGTCCCCGAGGCTGCTCCGTGCGGAGCCGTGGGATGGGGCTGTGGGTGTGGGAGGGTGTGGGGTGGGCTGTGGCAGCTGGAGGTGTCGCCCACCGGGTCTGGCGTGGTTTTTCTGGCTGTGCCAGCCCATCCCAGCATAACCCAGCTGGAGCGGGGGACTCCGAGGCAGAGCTGGGTGCGGATGCTGCATCCAGGGATAATGCGAGGATGCTGCGAGAGAGACGCTGACAGCGGTGGGTCGTGCGGTGTCCTGGGGTCCCCGTCTCCCTGGGAGCACCGTCCGGGGGTCCTGCAGCGCTCCAGGAGCCCCTGGCGCCGGGATTTGCCTGGAGCAGAGCTGGGGAGAGAAGTGAGAGGAGGGAGCACGGTGGAAAGCAAGGAGACTCATTTTGTGTTCTTCCCTTGCCCCATCCGGCGAGGAAACGGGGCTCCGAGTGTCTGCTTTCCGTGACCCGTTTTCCCCGGGTTATTCCTGCCTCCATTTCTTCCAGAGGCAGGCGGTGGCTGGGTTTGCTCGGGGGTTTTTTTTTTGTTTTTTTGGTTTTTTTTTTCATCTTTTGTCCCTTGCTTCCCAAGTTGTGCAGATCCTGTGCAGGCTAAACGGGAGAGCGGAGGGGAGGAGACTGCGATGAGGGAGGAGGGGAGAGGGCCTGGGCAGCCGCTCTCTCCTTAAGGATATAAGGCAGGAAACAAAGGGTGAGCTGCACATGGAGAGCAGGGGCACCTGGCAGGCCTGGCCCTTCAATAGGCTGCCCCGAAGGCGGCTTAATCCGCACGGAAAAGTCTGGGAATGAGAGCTGGGGGTGGCTCGGGGTGGGTCCCAGCAGCCAGGTCTGTTTTGTTAACGGGAGCCGGGCGGATAAAGCCCCGGAGCTGGTGATGGACGAGCATGTAAAATCCTTTGCAACTTGTAAACTCCTTTGCAACTTGGCCGTGTCCTTGCCTTTCACACACGGGGAGCTGTGACAGAGCCTAAATCGGGAGCCTGGGATCAATCCGGGCTCGCAGCGTCGCTGCCTGGGGGGATGTTACAGAGCAGAGGTTGGGGTTTGCAGCTTTGTACCAAAATGTCTCATTTCTGGGCCTCTTTAAAATGTTGGTGCAAAACGAGGAGTGCAGGAGGAGTGGAAGGAGGTGAATTCTGTGCTTTGTGACATTTAAAGGGCGCTTTAACGGGGCTCAGAGCTCCGTGATGTCGGGGGAGTTTCTGCGTGTCCTGGTGTGCAGCAGGAATCCTGCTCGAGGTTTGGGTTCCTCTGGCTCCCCCCCACACCTCTGACCCTCCCAGGTGTGTGTGGGTGCCCCAATGTCCTGCATGGTCCTGCCAGGGGGTCCCCAGGAGCTCCAGGGCACCTCATCCCTTCCTTTCTCTGTCACCTTTTGGTCATGGCTTTGCTCCCTCATGTGCTGTTGTCCCAGAGAGCCTGGGGATGATCCTGCCTTTTGCAAGACCTAATCAGAATAAAAGTTTTTCTTCTGAACATTTCAGTGCTTTTCCTTTGGGCCAAGCTTCCCCAGGAAGAGACAGGACTCTCAGTCACTTCAGGTGGGTTTTTTGAGACTCTGAGCAGCTTTCAGTTCTTCATTGCAAAATGACCACAGCACGTACTAAACACACAGAGATGGAGGGCTCTCTTCACTTAAAATCCTATCTTTGACTGTACTGACTGTTCTGGAAGTTACTCTGCACTTAAATGCATTATTTTTAAACCTGCTAAGACACTAAACCCTTAATTGGAGCAGCAGATCTTGGAAGAGGAAGCAGTGCCATGTTCTTCATGCAGCAGGAGTTTCTCTTCCTGGCTTCACTGGCAGTGACAGCTCTGCCCTAAAGCTGCTGCAGTTGGTTATTCCTCTCTCTGGATTGGGGCAAATAACTCCCTTTGTGATTTGAAAAAGTGATTCACAAATGTGAGGCTGGACACAGGCTCTGTTCCTGGCTCCTTGGTCCTACTCTGTGTTGTCTCCTGGCCCGAGTGCAGCTCCACAGGGAACTGGTCCAGCTGAGGAATAACCAGTGAGGGAGTGCTTCCTCCTCCTCTCCCTGCCCTCCAAAGATGGATTATTTTCCTCAGCTGGTTCATTTGCATGAACACTGGGCTGTGTGAGCAGTGGTGGTGGCAGGGAGGAGATCCAGGCAGGATAAGCAGCTTGGGAGCACTTGGAGCCAGGAGCTTCCTAAGCAGATGCTGTGTGGGATGACCACAACCTTTCAATTTAAACTCCTTCAAGAGACTTTTCCAAATTTCAGTTTTAGTATAATTCATATGAAATTTATCCCAGTTTTTGGAGAGCTTTTAATACTTTGGTTCTCTCTGGGTTTGGTTGGTTTTTTTTAAATCTGTTTTTTTCATGCACAGTCTGACTTGGCCTAATTGCTTTGTCACTGTCCTATACCAGAAATTCTCTGCTTATACAAGTTTTCCCCTAAAAAAGCTTCAGGGCAGCAGACAATATGTGAAAACAGACTTTTCCTTTTTTTGTTGTTGTGTTTCTGTTAAGACCCTGGTGAGGTTGACAGTATCTCACCAGTGTGAGATAAGGTGGTAACTGGCATTTTTGATCTTACAATGCCTTCCAGCCCATTAACCTGTGATAGTGTGATGGATATACAGGGAATGAGCTTCTCCTGGATGGGAACTAGGACTGAATATGCAAGTTGCAAGGTGGAGAAAACGAGAAGTGAGAGTAATTGAGGGAATAAAGAGGTGTTGTTATGATGCTCAGTGAGAAGGTGAAGAATACTTGGTGCTTATTGTCTGTACAGTCCCACACTGCAGCCATAGCACACTGGCTTATTTTTGCTTTATGAATAAAAAAAAATAGCTTATGATGTTGAATTATTAAAAAAAAACCACAAAAAAGCCCAAACAAAACACAAATAAAGAGTTGGAATAATTTGTGCCTACTCTCCAGGTTGAGTCTTTGTGGAAACCCAGGTGTTGCAGAAGACTCTCTCTTCCCTTTTGCCATTAATGGAAAGTTTTCCAAGGTTTTGACCTTTATCTTTGCATCACTTTGTGATTCTTTGTTTTGCAGCTTGTCAGCAGTTAACTTCTGTTTTTCTCCTTTTCTGAAGTCTTCAGGATGCTGCAAAATACATAGAATCAAACCTGAATGTGCTGTTCAAGAGGCAGGGAGAGGAGACAAGGAGCATTTGTGGTGCTGGTCAAATGCAACAGTCCTGGGAGAAGAAATTATACTTGAAAATGGGCATTTACTATGAGAGACAACTGAATGAAAAGTGCATCTGTGCTGAGGTCTCCCTTGATGGTTATTGTGTGAATTATGCTACATTTGTTTACCTGATCTGAGTCTTCCTCTTGACATACAAAACCATTTTAACTTAATTTGTCTGTTCCACACGAGAAGGAGTTAATATGAAAGCAAAACCACACATTTTAGAGGTGAACGTGAGCTTCATTCTTGAAAGTTCAGCACATGTTTTTCAGGAAGGAAATAAAAATCCTCTCTCCTGAGTTGCACAGGCGCTGTTGTGGAAGTCCAGGGGGTTTAAGTTTCCCTCTGTATCTCTTTTGGTGTGTTTTTCCCAGCCCCAGTGGGAAGAAGTTCCGGAGCAAGCCGCAGCTGGCACGGTACCTGGGCAGCTCCATGGACCTGGGCACCTTCGACTTCCGCACAGGGAAGATGCTGATGAACAAGATGAACAAGAACAGGCAGAGGATGCGCTACGACTGCTCCAACCAAGCCAAAGTAAGACTGAGAGGCAGCGGTGCTTCCCCTCCCTGCTGTGGGACTGCCAGAGCAGTGTCTGGGGGAGAGGGAAAATGAAGCATTCTGTAATTGAAGTGTGAAGGTGGAGTTCTGTCAGGACAGCTCTGGTGGTGGGGGTTGGACGGATCCCAGGGGTTGGTGCCGTGGAGGAGAGTTGTGGTACTGCTCAGTCTTCTGTGGAGAAGGGCAGGGAAGAGCCTGTCACCTTCTCAGTTCCCAGCACAAGGAAGGCACTGACCTGTGGGAATGAGTCCAGAGGAGCCCCTCTGCTCTGGAGCCAGGCTGGGAGAGCTGGGGGTGCTCACCTGGAGAGGAGAAGGCTCCAGGGAGAGCTCAGAGCCCCTTGCAGGGCCTGAAGGGGCTCCAGGAGAGCTGGAGAGGGACTGGGGACAAGGGCTGGAGGGACAGGACCCAGGGAATGGCTTCCACTGCCAGAGGGCAGGGCTGGATGGGATATTGGGAAGGAATTGTTGGCTGTGAGGGTGGGGAGGCCCTGGCACAGGGTGCCCAGAGCAGCTGTGGCTGCCCCTGGATCCCTGGCAGTGCCCAAGGCCAGGCTGGACGGGGCTTGGAGCAGCCTGGGACAGTGGGAGGTGTCCCTGCCCATGGCAGGGGTGGCACTGGATGGGCTTCGAGGTCCCTTCCAACCTAAACCATTCCATGGTTCCATGATCCCCCTCCCTGGAGTGTGAGCTCACCTTCTCCAGCACGATCTCCTCCAGAGCCCCACATCTCCTGGGGCTGTGCAGCCCTGCTCTGTCCTGGCCTTTGGTTTGAGAGGAGAGGAGGGGTTTGGGCCCACAGGGTTGAGGAGATGCTGCAGCTCCTGCCAGTGACTCACTGGAGCTCTCCCAGGCTGTGCTGGTGACCCAGCTTTGGAATTGATGGAAGGGGAGGTGGCATTTGGGGCAAAAGGCAGGAGAGGGAAGAGGGCTGTGAGGCCTATTTGTAGAACAAAATAAAAGATCCTCTAGCTGGTAATTCAGATTGTTGAGGTGTAGTCAGGATGGCAGTGACAGGCTCCCTGTCTGGATTGATGTCCCAAGTCATTCCTAAGGATCTTCCTCAGATGCTGAAATCTTTCCCAGAACCCAAAAGCTGCTGTCTGTGCACCTAAACACTGAATGTGGAAAAGGCACAATGCTCATTTTTTAAATACATCAGTCAGTCAAAAATCATCGTCACGAGAGTGCTGGGAACATTTCTTGCAGCCCTGGTTGCTGCAGGGATATTTTGAGACCCGCCTTGAGGCAGAGACCAGCAGCTCACACACCTCTCAGGCTAAAAATTCTGCCCAAAACTCTCAATAAATGTACAAATGTTATCACTGGCTTCTGAATGGATTAGCACCCAGATGGTTCAGAATTATATTTGTCCTGAATACATCTTTTCTACATCTCATGAATAAATCTGGGAAGCAGACGCAGTGTTTGCATCCCCGAGAACAAAGTGTGTCCTACAGCCATTCCAAGAGTTGTGTGTTAGATTTTGGGGATGAGGAACAGTCTTCCCGTGCTCCCCCTAACAGAAAATGCAGTGGTGTAGTGCAAAATTGATTATGAGCTTCATTTAAAAGCTGAGCTTTGTTCAGAACCAAAGGTTGAAAAAGGGATTCAGCTTCCAGCTGTGTTGGTTTGTTTCTTGGTCACAATTGGATTTAAAAGGAATGGTTTGGAGTGGTTTCTGTATTCAGAAAGCATGCTCTAAATCCCTGTTCATAATTATTTTATTTATTACAAATATTGTGTTATACTCTGTTTTAGTGATCACACGTGGCTTCCTCTGCCTCCTGAAGTCGTTAAAAATGGGAGTAAAACTGAAGTGTATGAACTAGAATGGGAGGAGGCTGCTATGTTAAACAGAATGAGTGGAAAACTTTGATAGGTCTAAGGCAAGATTTGAATTTAGTTATGCATTTTTAGCAGCCCAACTTGTATAACTTGAGATTAGACAAGATTTCAAGCCCAGGAACTGTTCCCTGCTGCACACCTTTGTGGCTGTAGTAGCATTTTAGCAAATTGAAACTGTTTTGTTGGGCTTTTCCTTTTTGTTTTGTTTGAAACAGGGCAAGCCTGATTTGAACACAGCCCTGCCCGTGAGACAGACAGCCTCTATCTTCAAACAGCCCGTCACAAAGATCACAAACCACCCCAGCAACAAGGTGAAGAGTGACCCCCAGAAAGCTGTTGACCAGCCCAGGCAGGTAAGGCTGAGAAACTCCTGGATTTGCTACTGGGAGGATCCCAAAATAATCCACTTTAATTTTGTGATGCTGAACAAATATTCCCTGGAAATTCCTGATCTTTGACACTTCAGAATTCAGAAAAATCTGATCTTTCAGAAGCAGTGGCTTGCAGTGCTCCCAGCTCTTAAAATCAGAACAAACTCCATTCCCAGTCTCTAGTTATGGGTTCTGTGCACTGGGATTTATAAACTCCAGCCTTTGGCTGGATCACAGTTCTGGTGCAGCTAAACTTCAATTTCCTTAATGCTGAAATTAAGTGTTACCTACAAAATTATTCAGACATTGTAACCACTTCAGGGGACACTGAGGTTTAGAATCACTGTCAAACGTTGCCATTGTGTAAGAATTCCATGTTCCATTAAATCCATGTTCTGCACAGACCCCATCCAATGTGGTGTTTGTTTTAGTGCAAGGGATTGTACGTTAGCAGGAGTTAACTCTGCCAGTATAAGATCATAAATTCACTTAGAATGTCATTATTAATACAAAATCAAAGTGTTTTTCTTGCTATAATGTTTATTTGCAAGCAAGAGAACACACCAAAATTAAAGGAAAGGTTGCTCAGGACAAGGAAAGGCCCTGCTAAAATAAGCTGGACCTGTTGGAACACTGGAAACCTTTTCTGAAAACTTCAGAAACCAGATTTTGAAGGCAGTTTTTTAGAATGACATAAACCTAGTTCAGCTAGAACCTCCAGGTGTGAGATAGAACTTATCTGAAATGGACTGGGGTGAGGTTTTTTGGTGGTTGGGGTGGGTTTTTTCTGGTTTTTAAGCAGGCTGGCAGGGTCTTACCGTGGTTTCCCAGGGAAGTAGAACCTGTGTGTTCACAGTGTTGTTGCCATTCCTGCAGTTTTTGTAGTTGAGACAATAAAAGAGAACACTAAAGATAAAATGCCCTCTCCAAATTCTGAGCTGGATTTTTGTTCCTGTTTAAGTTATTTTACTGGACTGCAGAATATTTCGACTTATGCTCAGCAGACTCCAGAAGTTTCTGCAAAATTTGAAAGCACTGCCAAATCCCATCATGCACGGGCTTAAAAATCACAGAATCCCATAATTCTTGGGGGTTGGAAGGGATCTTAAAGATTATCCCATTCCACCCTCCTGCCATGGGCAGGGACACCTTCCACTATCCCAGGCTGCTCCAAGCCCTGTCCAGCCTGGCCTTGGGCACTGCCAGGGCTGGGGCAGCCACAGCTGCTCTGGGTAACAAAAAAAAAATCACCTATTTGAAAGGCTGGGGAATATCCAGCCTGTGTTTGGGCTGTGACTGCCCTCATTCCCCTTTTTGGAAAAGTCATGTGGGGTCAGTTGCACTTGGATTTTGACAGGCAGGAAAAGGGGGTGGGATGTGGATGGAGTGTTTGAGGTGAATTCTTGATTTCTCAAAACCTCAATAAAGATGTGGCTTTTTGCAAGACGGCTGATCCTCCAGCTATTCACTGGTCACCCTCCTGCACCAGGTGCAGAGTTGAAGGTGCATCAAGGTGATGTATTTGACCTTCTACCAAACCAGATATTCAGGTGCTTTTAAGCTTGGGGAGAGCCTGTGACTCAAAGTCTGGTGAAGAACCAGACATGGGGGAAAGGAGCAAACTGCTGGAGAGGAAGAAAATAATACCTGGAATACAGTTCTTGCATTCCTTATCTTTCTGTGGGATATGTAGGAGAGAAATAGGGTGTAAAAAAGGCTGTCTCACACTGTGGGCTTGTAGCTGAAAGTCAGCAAGCCTGGCCTTGCTGCTACAGCTCAGAGCAGCGAAAGTACCAGGCCCTGGAAGGAAAGAGAGTTTTTCAAGGCAGCAAACTGGGACAGAGGAGTTGTGGGGCTGGTTGGCAGCGAGGATTGTTCCTGCTGTTGGATGTGGCACATCCCTTCTGTGGTAAATCCACGTGAAACTGTCCCCAGCACTGCTGTTCCCTCTCTGCACAGGAAGCAGGGATTTTGTGGAGTTGTCAGTTCCATTTCTGGTTGTGCCAACAACCACCAGTAACCACCTGCTTTGGCTGCAGCTCTTCTGGGAGAAGAAGCTGAGCGGGCTGAACGCCTTTGACATTGCAGAGGAGCTGGTGAAAACAATGGACCTTCCCAAAGGGCTGCAAGGTAATCAGGGGGTGCCCTTCCCTCAGGGCTGGCATTTTGGCACCTGGCAGCAGTGAGTGAAGGTGCTGAGGGTGAGCTCCCTGTTCCCAGAGCCTGGCAGGGCCGTGGCCGTTCCTGCTGCAGCAGGAGCTGCTTTGCCGGGGGGTCCCAGTGCCCTTTGTTCTGAGGAAACACTGAAGCAAAGCTTCTCAGCTTTTGGAGGGATTCACCTTCCAGAAGCAGCAGAGCATCCCAGAATGCTGTTTGGGTTTGGATTGGAAGGGACCTTAAAGCCCATCTAGTGCCACCCCTGCCATGGGCAGGGACACCTTCCACTGTCCCAGGCTGCTCCAAGCCCCGTCCAGCCTGGCCTTGGGCACTGCCAGGGATCCAGGGGCAGCCACAGCTGCTCTGGGCACCCTGTGCCAGGGCCTCCCCACCCTCACAGCCAACAATCCCTTCCCAAAATCCCATCTGTCCCTGCCCTCTGGCAGTGGAAGCCATTCCCTGTGTCCTGTCCCTCCAGCCCTTGTCCCCAGTCCCTCTCCAGCTCTCCTGGAGCCCCTTCAGGCCCTGCAAGGGGCTCTGAGCTCTCCCTGGAGCCTTCTCCTCTCCAGGTGAGCACCCCCAGCTCTCCCAGCCTTGTTCAAGCAGAATGGAAACATCTTCCCTTCCCAGTTGGGTTGTGTTTATTATCTTTTTGGTTGTAACAGAATGGGGAACTCCTCTAAGTTTAAATACCCTCAGAGAGCTGCACAGGTGCTGTTGGAAGCATTTAGGTCTGAGATTTATGTCGTGTGAGCTTTCAAACTGACAGCCTGTGCTTTGCCATTAAAATTTAATTCCCATTGTCCTGATTTCCTGCTGCCTGCCTGGGGCACTGCTGGTTATGGATTTCCCTCCCCCTTGCAGGGGTTGGCCCCGGCTGCACGGACGAGACTCTGCTCTCTGCCATCGCCAGTGCCCTGCACACCAGCACCATGCCCATCACTGGGCAGCTCTCTGCAGCCGTGGAGAAGAACCCTGGGGTGTGGCTGAACACCTCCCAGCCCCTCTGCAAAGCCTTCATGGTGACAGATGAAGATATCAGGTATGAACTGGAAGCAGCGCTTGCTGTCCCGGAGCGAGGTTCCTTGTGCTCAAACAGTGCTTTTCTGTTCTCTCTAAATGTCTGATGGGGCACTGTGGCTTGGGAATTGATTTGAATGCCTCTCTAGCACTAGAGTAGACAAAAGTTGTTACATTAAGCTCTGTCATGTGTTTAAAACCCATTATTTTTTATTTTGGCCACGCTCAGTTACTCTGGAGTTTCAGGCTCACGTTTGTTTTTCATGTCAAAGTTTCCTTTTATTGACAAAAGTGTCTGAGTTGGGGTAACTTTGACTGAGGCACCTCAGAGCAGAGATGGGATTGGAGAAATCCTGAATGGTGGGATTGGGTTCTCTTCACCTTCCTCTGTGTCAGTAAATGAATTAAAGAAAGTTTATGGATTGACCAAATCCAAGCCCTGCCTGCCGTGGTGGCTGGGAACAGGGATGCAGTTCATTCTGCTGTAGGTTGCTTTAGGAATGAAATATTGTTAAATCAGGACTGGTCAAACTCAGCTTTAAGCTTTTGACAGAGAACTGAACATACCAAAGGCCTGCAGCATGCAGTTTGCATTCATTAAGTGTTTAAAGGCAGTCCTTGCTTTGACTGCTTGATAAATCTTTTGGAATTGCAGGATGACTTCTCTGTGCTTGATTTAGACATAAATGACCAGGAAAAACAGTCTGTTTATAACTTTGATGTCCTGTGGCTGAGCTGAAATAGGAGCCCCATGAGCCACTGACTGTTGATCACTTCTTTGCTGTGGCTTTGACTTCTTAGGGTTGGGACTCAAAAGGAAAATGAGCAGAAAGAAATGGCCTGAAACTTAATTTTCTCCAGTCTTATTTTTGAAAGTCTCTGCAGGGTAGGCAGACTTGTTAGATATTGGTACTAGGAGTTAAAAATTAGCATTAGGCTAAAAAAAAAAAGTCAGCTGCTAGATTAGCCAAACTTCAGCTAGAAATCAACAGGTGCAGGACTCCTGATAGAAAATACTGGACAAATGTTTAAAGTGGTTTTCATCCTCACTTCCAGTACAATCCCAGGTGGGGTTTTTTGGGTTTTTTTTTGTTTTACAGTGGAGTTCTTAGAGGGCTTTTCCAGCCCATGCTTGTCTCGTGTTGGAGGGACTGGAGACTCTTTCCCCTTGGCAGAGGCAGCCTTGGGGGCTGATGTTGGGTGTCCCTTGGGTTGGCAGGAAGCAGGAGGAGCTGGTGCAGCAGGTGAGGAAGAGGCTGGAGGAGGCCCTGATGGCCGACATGCTGGCCCACGTGGAGGAGATCGCCAGGGATGGGGAGCCTCCCTCAGAGAAAGAAGGAGCAGAGGAGGAAGGAGAAGAAGAGGAGGAGGAGGAGGAGCAGGACCATGACCAGGAGATGGAGAATGTATAGTCCAGGTAAGGTGATAGTGCTTTGTCTCACCTCAGACGTTGGGGACTGGAAGGTTTTCAGGAGGAATCTTCAATATTGAGGAATCTTTGCTTTTTAGCCTGTGCTTTGAAAGGTGTGGTGGCCTTGGGTCAGGAACGGGGCAGGTGGGTGTGAGACCCCACCTGCAGAGCTGCCCCAGCCCTGGGGAACAACATCAGGAGGACGTGGAGCTGCTGGAGCCAGGCCAGAGGAGGCCACGGAGCTGCTCCCAGGGCTGGAGCCCCTCTGCTCTGGGGACAGGCTGGGAGAGCTGGGGGTGCTCACCTGGAGAGGAGAAGGCTCCAGGGAGAGCTCAGAGCCCCTTGCAGGGCCTGAAGGGGCTCCAGGAGAGCTGGAGAGGGACTGGGGACAAGGGATGGAGGGACAGGACAGGACACAGGGAATGGCTTCCACTGCCAGAGGGCAGGGCTGGATGGGATATTGGGAAGGAATTGTTGGCTGTGAGGGTGGGGAGGCCCTGGCACAGGGTGCCCAGAGCAGCTGTGGCTGCCCCTGGATCCCTGGCAGTGCCCAAGGCCAGGCTGGGGCTGGGGAAGGGTCTGGAGCACCAGGAGTGGCTGGGGGGCTGAGCCTGGAGAAAAGGAGGCTCAGGGTTCAGCCCCAGCTGTCTCAGCCTGTCTCCATAGCAAAGGTTCTCCAGCCCTAGGATGAACTTAGTGGCCTCCTCTGGAGCCTCTGAGACAAGAATCAAGAATGTGGTGGGGGAAAAAGGGACTTTTTAGGATGAATAGCAGAAGAAGAGCTCCTTTGGAGGGAATGGGGATTTCAGGTAGGAGGAAGATGGATTTTGTTTAGCAATCCTTGCAGATCGATTATAATGTGTGAGCTGCTTGGCCTTTGGGAGATCCCATCTTATACCTGGGCTCTTTTTTCCCATTTTCCCATATCACCAACAGTAGCTTTGTTTGGACAGTGAATACCTTGAATTCCTTTCTGCTGTAGAGGTCTGGCAACAGGCAGGAGCCAGAACAAACTGACTGCTGCAGGTGAAATGCAGGAGATAAAGACACGGATGTGTTACGACAGGGGGATTTCTTCTTTTAAGAAAAAATACAAAAATTCTTTTTGGCTTACAAGGTCTTTTTTTTCCTCTTCCAGGGAGTTCCATCCGAGAATTCCCAGTATAAACCCACTCAGCAGGGTCAGCACAACCATTCACAGAGCCAAGAGTGCACCACCAGTCCAGCTGTACCCCAGAGCCTTTGGATGGACTTCAGGAAACGTGGAAGCTGATGGTTCATTCATTGCTGGGGACTTTTGCAGATGGAACTTGACTAAACTCTACTCCCCTTCCTTTTTCTAAAGGGGTAGAGTGATTGGGAATGCAAAAGTGGGAGGGGATAAAGGAATATCACATGGTGGGAGGGAAAATCCTAGGAACCGAATTTGCTGGCTCTTTTCTTTTTCTTTTTTTTTTTTTGGTATTACTTTGTGTGGGTCAGTGCTGGGTGATACATTTTTAAGCTTTTCTATTGGAGTACTTTTAATGACCCACAGAAACAATTTTCTCTCTAACCCGAGGGAGGGAGATGCTGTTTCACTCCTTGGCTACTCTGCTGTGGGCTACCTGTTTGTACCTGACTGTAGGGAGGTCATTTCATGTCGTCAGTGGTTCATTCCATCTGTGAATTCCAGTCACTGAATTGCCATTTCCTCACAAGACCACATTGGTCTTGGAAGTGTAGTCTCAGAGCTGAGCTGCCAGTGCCTCTCCCACCTGGGCTTGGGCGAGGAGGGGAAGTTGCACTCGAGGGTTTGGGCTGCCAGCTCTGGGAATTGGGGGTTTTGGTTATTCCACACCACGGTTTGGATACAGAGTTGTGTGTGTCCAGACATTCTGAACAGAGTCTTGGAGGCAAATATACCCAGCCTGAGGTATATTTTACTTTGGTTGAAGTCCAGTCAGAAGGAGTTTCTCAACTGGGGATGGAAGGATGACTCATTTCTGACTGATAATGAGGAAAACTTCCTCCTTTTTCTCTTCTGGTGCCAAGAACCTGCCCTCTGGTCCTCTCTGTGGAGGGAAGGGGATCCATTCCAACAGGTGTGGCTACACACACCTGCTTTTGTGTGCAGTAATGTTCTGACTTCTTTAAAAAAAAAAAAAAAAA
>VWZW01005594.1:112613-123010 GCA_013397115.1 Edolisoma coerulescens
GCTCAGGGTTCAGCCCCAGCTGTCTCAGCCTGTCTCCATAGCAAAGGTTCTCCAGCCCTAGGATGAACTTAGTGGCCTCCTCTGGAGCCTCTGAGACAAGAATCAAGAATGTGGTGGGGGAAAAAGGGACTTTTTAGGATGAATAGCAGAAGAAGAGCTCCTTTGGAGGGAATGGGGATTTCAGGTAGGAGGAAGATGGATTTTGTTTAGCAATCCTTGCAGATCGATTATAATGTGTGAGCTGCTTGGCCTTTGGGAGATCCCATCTTATACCTGGGCTCTTTTTTCCCATTTTCCCATATCACCAACAGTAGCTTTGTTTGGACAGTGAATACCTTGAATTCCTTTCTGCTGTAGAGGTCTGGCAACAGGCAGGAGCCAGAACAAACTGACTGCTGCAGGTGAAATGCAGGAGATAAAGACACGGATGTGTTACGACAGGGGGATTTCTTCTTTTAAGAAAAAATACAAAAATTCTTTTTGGCTTACAAGGTCTTTTTTTTCCTCTTCCAGGGAGTTCCATCCGAGAATTCCCAGTATAAACCCACTCAGCAGGGTCAGCACAACCATTCACAGAGCCAAGAGTGCACCACCAGTCCAGCTGTACCCCAGAGCCTTTGGATGGACTTCAGGAAACGTGGAAGCTGATGGTTCATTCATTGCTGGGGACTTTTGCAGATGGAACTTGACTAAACTCTACTCCCCTTCCTTTTTCTAAAGGGGTAGAGTGATTGGGAATGCAAAAGTGGGAGGGGATAAAGGAATATCACATGGTGGGAGGGAAAATCCTAGGAACCGAATTTGCTGGCTCTTTTCTTTTTCTTTTTTTTTTTTTGGTATTACTTTGTGTGGGTCAGTGCTGGGTGATACATTTTTAAGCTTTTCTATTGGAGTACTTTTAATGACCCACAGAAACAATTTTCTCTCTAACCCGAGGGAGGGAGATGCTGTTTCACTCCTTGGCTACTCTGCTGTGGGCTACCTGTTTGTACCTGACTGTAGGGAGGTCATTTCATGTCGTCAGTGGTTCATTCCATGTGTGAATTCCAGTCACTGAATTGCCATTTCCTCACAAGACCACATTGGTCTTGGAAGTGTAGTCTCAGAGCTGAGCTGCCAGTGCCTCTCCCACCTGGGCTTGGGCGAGGAGGGGAAGTTGCACTCGAGGGTTTGGGCTGCCAGCTCTGGGAATTGGGGGTTTTGGTTATTCCACACCACGGTTTGGATACAGAGTTGTGTGTGTCCAGACATTCTGAACAGAGTCTTGGAGGCAAATATACCCAGCCTGAGGTATATTTTACTTTGGTTGAAGTCCAGTCAGAAGGAGTTTCTCAACTGGGGATGGAAGGATGACTCATTTCTGACTGATAATGAGGAAAACTTCCTCCTTTTTCTCTTCTGGTGCCAAGAACCTGCCCTCTGGTCCTCTCTGTGGAGGGAAGGGGATCCATTCCAACAGGTGTGGCTACACACACCTGCTTTTGTGTGCAGTAATGTTCTGACTTCTTTAAAAAAAAAAAAAAAAAGAAAGGAAAAAGGTTGATTTTTCTATAATTGATATCTAAAAAAGGAATTTAAAGCTTTTTATTGAGTATTGAATCTTTCTTATTTGCATGTGCAGTGAAGTGACCAGCATTTTGTGTCGAAAATTGGACTGATGTGAAACCTGCCTTAATGTGTTTATAAGTATTTGGCTTCACCATGGGTACCTTGATTGATTCCTCAGTCTCTTCCAGTACATCTTTGAGCATATTGGGGTAACTTGTGGCTAAAAATGGATTTCTCTGGGAAGGCAGACAAGGAGAGGGGAGGAAGATGAGAGTTGATAGCTTGGGGAATGTGTTGACTGGGTTGCAGAAGTGATTTTAGTCTTAGGGGTATCCATTGCGTAATCCGTGCGTGGAGGTCTCGGCTGAGAGAACACCACAGAGTGGTGGATGGAGTATTGTGCCACCAACCAATTGTACAAGTTGTTGGTATCCCAAAACTTGGGGAAGAAAGTAGCTCCCAGAGCCTTTATTGTGTGAGAAAGATTAGCAGGGACAGCCAGGGGCTGGGGAATTGCCTTTGGGGGTAGTGCAGCTCAGTGATCCCTGAAAAATATCCCTTGCCAAAGTGATTGATCCTGTACTCACTCTTTTCTTAAAGGTTTGAAAACACAGAGTTGGTTGATATTGCTCATTTGAGTACTGCAAGGAGACTGAATTGTACTTTGCTGCTGCTCTGCCAGGTGCTGCTTTGGGGAGCTTTACCTGGCACTGCAGGCAGCCACCGTTATTTTCCTTTCTGAACAGTCTGTTACAGTTATTACTCTGTAAATCTGTCCTCTTGTAAGTCATGGTGTTGAATTAAATGTTTCTCACAAAGAAGAGGTTTTTCTAGTCTGCCTCAAGCCCTTACCTGGAGTTTGTGCTCTGCCCTTTCCACTTCTCCCAGTGGAGATGCTCTGGGGGTTCTGTTGTGGGCTCCACTCTGAGATTTGGATCTCAACATCTGGGGAATGCGGAGGGAAACTCGTGGGAAGCAGTTCATCCTTGTTCATTCACAGAATCCTCCCCTGTGCCCTCAGCAAGGGAGAGGCTGCCAGGGTGTCCCATCTCTTGGGCAGGTTGGTGATAGAGTCACGGAATTGTTAAGGTGGGAAAAGATCTTTAAGATAATAAAGTCCAACCATCAGCCCAGCACCACCACATTCACCACTAATCTGTGTCCCCAAGTGCCACATCCACACTGCTTTTGAACACTCCCAGGGGTGGTGACTCCACCGCTGCCCTGGGCAGCCTGTGCCAGGGCTGGGCAACCCTTTCTGTGGGAAAAAAAATTCCTAATATTCAATGTAAACCTCTCCTGGCTCAACTTGAATCTATTCTCATATCATATCCCTTTCAATCTCAACTCCAGCAGTTCAAATCCCACACCAGGGGTGTCCTTGTGACCAGAGCAATCTTGTTCTGACACTGTCTTTTTTAAAACCTGTTTAATATCTGGTGATGTCTTTATCTACCTTTACTTGACTCTAAACATCCCAGAAGTGTAGGTAGAACCATAACACAGGGGATTGAGATGTTGATACTCATATTTTGACTCACTGAATATCAGGTTTAAATTGCTGCCAACTCTCTTGTTTCCCCCACCTCCCCACTCTCCCTGTCCAGCTCTCTTTCCTCCAGTTTACAGAGTTTATTCATGTTTTCATTGATATGGAGGAGCTGCTTGTGCGAAGTGCCACAAAGGGGCCCAGGACTCCTCTCCCAGCCAAAGAAAGTGAAATAACTTTACTTGGTTACCAAGGTAAGGAAATCAAGTATTTCTTTTCACTGACCATGATGGCTTTTTCATGTTGCTGCAATAACAACTGGATTAGTTTGTCTTATCTCAGCCCTGGATGTGACTGATGGGCATAAAGTGTCTGCTATCATCAAATCTATCCCCAGGGTGGAGAAAGCAGCTTGTTTGAGGTGTAACTTGTTAAGCACATGATTAGTAAATAACGTACTTAAAAGCAATTGAGTGGAATTGGGGCAAAGCTTATATTTCATTAAATAATATTCTCTTCTGCATAGGGGGTTGGTGGCTACAGTTTTTTCCTCTCCGCTTTGTTTTACAAAACTTAAAAGATTTAAAGGGAATGTCATTATCCTGCTGTTTGGGGAGTGTTGTTTTTACTGAATTCCAGCTGGATGAAATTTTGTGCAAACCATAGAATGAATTGGAATGGATATTGGTGCAGTCTGGATTTGGCCAGCAGAGCTCTTGGAGGTGGTTCTGCCCAGGAAAAGTTGGCTCGATTCGCATCTGAAATTGAACTTGCTGAACTGGCTGTTGAGCAAGGAAAGGGAGGAGTTTTCTTGCCTGTAAACTGAGCACATCAGGAAGGGAAGACAGTCAGGGATGACACAGCTGGACTCTGGGAATGCAGGCACGTTAAACCCTGCCTGGGGAGGCTCTGATGCCATGGCTGGGAGTTTGGGGTGGAAAGGACCTTCAAGCCCATCCCATCCCACCCCTGCCATGGCAGGGACACCTCCCACTGTCCCAGGCTGCTCCAAGCCCCATCCAGCCTGGCCTTGGGCACTGCCAGGGATCCAGGGGCAGCCACAGCTGCTCTGGGCACCCTGTGCCAGGGCCTCCCCACCCTCACAGCCAACAATCCCTTCCCAATATCCCATCTAAATATTCGTTGCTGCTCTGTGGGATATGAATGAAGAAGGACACCTGGAAGGACTCCTGAGTCATGTGCTTTTGTCTTGCTTTAAGGAGGGACCATTCTGCCTGGGCTGATACTCCTGCTCCTTGGAAAGAGCGTGTGTAAAGGAGAATGTTTTATGAAGAAAAAGTAAGGTTTTTTGGTAATAACTCCAGTCAGGAGATCTCAGTTATTTGGGATTATGTCCATAAGAACAATCTCCAAGAGTCCAGATGCCCATGCAAATACTTGGATAATACCACCTCTTCCCTATCACATAAAATGCATATTCCTAGCTGTTGTCACTCTGAACAGGAATTTCTGCATCCACTGGAGCTGCTCCAGACTCTGGGGTCGGTTGAGGTTCCCGGTGTTGCCTATTTTACCTCCCTGCTTTAATGAAACACAGACAGGGGAAGGTGGTGTCCTAATTCTGCAGCACAGAAAATAATGTCCTCTATGGGCTGTAGTGAGCTAAAAACTTGGATTTGTTCTCAGATTAGCAGGGATCAACTTGAATTAATGAGGGAGAACCTTTCTCCCCCTCCTCCCCAGGCTGATCCCGTGAGTAGCTGGAGTGTAGGAGAAAACAGCACAGAACAGTGTGTGCTACGTGGTATTTACAGTGACAGAACATTTGGGAGGGTGGGGAGAGAAAAACGTTTTGAACTCCGGAATGACCCACCAAATGTACTTGGAATTGTCAGGGCATTGATTAGCAATCTCACTGAGTATTGCTAATTTCTTACCAATGTCCATAACTGCTGCTGACTAACTAACAACACCAACTACTAGAGAGAAATAATACTGACCTCCAATGGGAAAGCTCTTAGTCAATTCATTAAATAAATCCCTGAGTGGATTTTTCTTACCTTGCAGAGTCACAAATGGAAATAGCTGGAGACTGCAGAGATTTGGGCAATGAGTGGCCTGAACTGGTTTGTCTTCAGTGGCAAAAGTCAGAAATGCTTCACTATAGGAGTCTGGTTTTGTCTGCATATACAAATGACAAGGTTTCTGATAAACAGAATCCCAGAATGGTTTGGGTTGGGCGGGACCTTAAAGCCACCCAGTGCCACCCCCTGCCATGGGCAGGGACACCTTCCACTGTCCCAGGCTGCTCCAAGCCCCGTCCAGCCTGGCCTTGGGCACTGCCAGGGATCCAGGGGCAGCCACAGCTGCTCTGGGCACCCTGTGCCAGGGCCTCCCCACCCTCACAGCCAACAATTCCTTCCCAATATCCCATCTGTCCCTGCCCTCTGGCAGTGGAAGCCATTCCCTGTGTCCTGTCCCTCCAGCCCTTGTCCCCAGTCCCTCTCCAGCTCTCCTGGAGCCCCTTCAGGCCCTGCAAGGGGCTCTGAGCTCTCCCTGGAGCCTTCTCCTCTCCAGGTGAGCACCCCCAGCTCTCCCAGCCTGTCCCCAGAGCAGAGGGGCTCCAGCCCTGGGAGCAGCTCCGTGGCCTCCTCTGACCTGGCTCCAGCAGCTCCACGTCCTCCTGATGTTGGGGGCCCAGAGCTGGACAGTGCTCCAGGTGGGGTATAGAGCCCCAAGCTTGAACTTTTGGAAAAAGGTGAATCCTAAAAAGTTCCTGCATGTGTTTGTTTGCCCGATGAGTGCAGTTCCATGTCCTGGATTTGCCTGCTGGGCACATTTTGTGGGGTTTGGTGATCTGAAGGGCTGTGAAACCTGAAAGCATGGTGTACCAGCTTTTATTATTTCATGCTTTTGTCTGATCTGCAATTAATTCTTAGCTTCCCATCAAGTTGGCTTCTCCACAACTCCAAAGTCATTACCTGACAGCTCAATTCTTCATTCATCTAATGCATGAAAAAGAGCCCTTTGCTAATGGCTTCCCCCGAGGTGCCTCTTTCATGTCCTGCTGTAGGGAGGGAGTCTCTGAAGGTGCCGTGGTGGGGATGCCAAGAGGAGCAGAGAAAAGGCTGCTCGGCCTAGTGGTGCTGAGGGCTCACAGTGAGGCCTTGGGTGACCTCAGCTGTAGCTTGTGCCTCTACTGCAGCTGTGGCACATCACGGTGACACTGAGCCTTGTCACCTTGAGCTGTCCCCATATGCTGTTCCCTCAGTCAGCGACTTTGTGGGATGATTGATCTCAGGCTGAGGTCATCTTTCAAGTTCCAGATCTTGTCAATCCGTCTGGCTCCACCCACATGCAGTGATTCAGCTCCTGATGTGCTGAAATATTCCCTTAAGCCTTCCCACACAGAGTAAGGGCTTTTTTGTGGTTCTGCTCGGAGCTGCAGCACCTCTTCTGTGCTGTGCTCCAAGCCTGTGCTTTCTGCATGGTATTTGCATGTGCTTGGAGAGCTGCAGAGAGTAGAGATTGACCTCCTAAAGGGGAGAAAAGCAGCTACAATCATTCTTTAAAAGTATTTTTTCCTCTAAACTTTGGATCCCATTTTATGGAATGTGGCCAATGTGCTATGGTTTAGGCAAATGGTAAAATACAGAGAGCAGCCCTGGGGAGCAGGACTGGGGGGTGTTGGTGGGTGAGAGGCTCAGCCTGCCCCGGCCACGGGCACTGACCCCAGAAACCCCCCCTGTGCTGGGCTGAGCCCCCAGCGTGGGCAGCAGGGAAGGGGGGATTCTGCCCCTCTGCCCCGCTCAGGTGAGACCCCACCTGCAGAGCTGCCCCAGCCCTGGGGAACAACATCAGGAGGACGTGGAGCTGCTGGAGCCAGGCCAGAGGAGGCCACGGAGCTGCTCCCAGGGCTGGAGCCCCTCTGCTCTGGGGACAGGCTGGGAGAGCTGGGGGTGCTCACCTGGAGAGGAGAAGGCTCCAGGGAGAGCTCAGAGCCCCTTGCAGGGCCTGAAGGGGCTCCAGGAGAGCTGGAGAGGGACTGGGGACAAGGGCTGGAGGGACAGGACACAGGGAATGGCTTCCACTGCCAGAGGGCCGGGCTGGGTGGGATATTGGGAAGGAATTGTTGGCTGTGAGGGTGGGGAGGCCCTGGCACAGGGTGCCCAGAGCAGCTGTGGCTGCCCCTGGATCCCTGGCAGTGTCCAAGGCCAGGCTGGATGGGGCTGGGAGCAGCCTGGGACGGTGGAAGGTGTCCCTGCCCATGGCAGGGGTGGCACTGGATGATCTTTACCATCCCTTCCAACCCCAATCAGTCTGGGATGATTCTATGACAACTGTGGGGTTTTTTGGTGGGGGAGCAGGAGGGTTCCCCTGTCTGCATTCAGTAATCTCATCTTTAGTGGTTGATCTACAAAGGATGGTTTCTGTTGCAGAATAAATATTCCAGCTCGGATCTTGTCACTTTTGCCATTGCACACCTGACCTGGAATCTGCAGCAGTTGCAGAGCTGCTCCTGGGGGAGTTGGGCTCACGGAGCTGTGGTGGCACCGATGCTCTGCTGAGCTTCTGTTGCTGTTTCTCTGTACAGGAAACACCTTAATGGGCTGTGACACCTGGTGTGCTTCAGTCCAGTGTTCTGTAATTCCCTGTCTGTACGTGGGATTGCATTGTTCTTTTTGGGAACATCTTTATTCTGTAGATTACAGAATCCCAGAATGGTTTGGGTTGGAAAGGACCTTAAAGCTCATCCCCTTCCACCCTTGCCATGGCAGGGACACCTTCCACTGTCCCAGGGTGCTCCAAGCCCTGTCCAGCCTGGCCTTGGGCACTGCCAGGGATCCAGGGGCAGCCACAGCTTTAATGGTCAGACACCAAATGATTACAGGTAGCACAAACAGTTGAGAATGACTCCTGCTGGGAAATGGGGAAAGCACCTGGACAGACGGGCTTGGAAGCAGCAAGCAGGTGCCTTCTCTTTCCTCTTGTGTTCAGCGAAGTTGGTTCTTCTGCATGGTCATGTTTTGGTGAAGAAATAGAATTGTGCTAAACAACTTCCCTGGTTTGTAGACTCATTTCCTCTGTTAATGGGAGACACAAGTCTCTTTAAGAACTGCTAATTGCTCAGGTTAAAAAAACCCCAAAGGCCACTTGGTGTCATGCATGGAATTAAGACTCTCAGAAGAAAGTGTGAGCTAGTTCTGCTGAAAATGGAACAGATCAGAGGCACAACATCTACAAACCAGGTTTGCCAAAGTGCTTAAAATAACAACTGGCAGTTTCCCTGGGTGTTGTTGGCCTTGACGTAGAAATTTCCCAAAAGGACTGAGAGAGCACAGAGAGACAAAAATGGCAGCGTTGGGAGTGCAGTTCCTGAGGGGATTTTGAAAGCCCACGTACAGGACACATCAGAGCTGGGGATGGGGTGGCCTGGGGTGGCCAGGAGTGTGGTCAGCGTTGGAGCTGCAGCAAGGACATCCCTAAGGAGCCATTCAGGCACACGTGCACCCCTCCTGTGTTGCTTGAGGCTGCCCAGTGCAGTTACCAGAGCCAGTGCTGGTCGTGCCTGAGTTTTCTCCATTATGTGGAAAGAGAAGGGGCTCAGAGAGGAGGGGTTGTACCCTTCTGTCTCAAGTTATGGAAACCCCACTATTTTAAGTTGTTTCAATTTACCATGTTAAATATTCTGGGAAGTGAAGGGGCAAAGGGGGGGACGTCTCAAGCTCAGACCTGGATTTCCTGTGTCTGTCCCTGGAGGAGGAGCTTCTCTCCTCAATAGCTGCAAACTCTCATGCCAAAAATGGCTGGAGCTGTGTCAGGGCTTGGCATGGAGCTCAGGGAAAGGTTCTTCCCCCCGAGGGTGCTGGGCACTGCCCAGGCTCCCCAGGGAATGCTCCCGGCCCCGAGGCTGCCAGAGCTCCAGGAGCGTTTGGACACCGCTCTCAGGGATGCCCAGGGTGGGGTTGTTGGGGTGTCTGTGCAGGGCCAGGGACTGGACTGATGATCCCTGAGGGTCTCTTCCAAGCTGGGATATTCAAGGAATCCATGCAATAATCCTGGAGCCTGACAGCTCTCTGAGCAGCTCATGGCATGGAGAAGGCAGGTCTGGAGTGGGAGGATTCCCAGAGCTGTGCTGATGCTGTTGGATCTGTGTAAGCACGGGAATCGGGATGGATATGGACACATCTCCGTGAAATGGAGCTGTTTGGGGGGAAACAGAAGTTGCTCCATCTTTTCTCTGCAACAGCCAGACAGAAGGAAAGGGCTGGTGGGAGTTCACAGCTGAGTCCTCTGGAGAGGAAGCAGGAGGAGAGGAAGAAGAGACAAAGCAGGAGGAGAAGCAGCTTGTTAACTGTTTTCATTAAACTTTTAAGCAGCTGGAAGACGTTGAGTTTAGTTGTCAGGTGAGAGGAGGGGAAAGAATTAAGGAGACAGTTCCTGGTGGATGTTTCCTTGCTGGAAAGATCCCACAGAAGTTTCAGGTTTCTTTTTCAAAGTATCAGAATGTGAAAGTCTCTGTCCATAGAAGAGTCACCAGCTGAAGGGCAAAGCTTGGAAGCACAGGGCCAGCCCCTGTGGCTTGTTCTGGGGCCATGGAGCAGCAGGAGTTAACGTTCCCTGGGATGTGAAATGGGAACAGAGTGGGTGGATTGAAGGGGGGGTTTCTAGCCCAGACACTGATGGTTCTTGCAATTAAAAACAATCCCAAGCCAAATGGTTGAATTAATCGCAAAGACAGTGATTGGGAAAGACAATTATGTGTAAATGGAGAAAATTAAACTTGAGTGTCGAGCTGTGGAATGGGAATGTCTGGGCACGTGGGGTCCTGGGTGAGCTGGGAATGGATCTGTGTTTTCCTAGGGAAGGAGAGCAAGTCCTGGCTGCGGAGGGGCCCCGTAAAGCCCTGGCCCAGCTGGGACAAAGGGTTTGGAGGCAGCGGCGTGGCAGCGAGCCGTGGGGGGACACCCAGGGCAGCAGGGCCCTGCTGTGCTGACGCTGTGGGGAAGGTGACTGGGAGCCGAGGTGTCTGTGGCTCTGCCAGGCACAACCAGGTGAGGCTGCGGCTGCTGCTGGGCGTGAACAGCAAACTCGGGGTGGAACTGGACGGTCCCTTCCAGCCCGGAGTGCTCTGGCACTGGGGAATAACCCTGTGAAATAGAAGCTGAAGCTCCAAGGGGAAAGGGTGGGGGAAAAGACGGAGATGTTATGTTTTCTTACGTTTAGTAGCTCGGGGAGAAGGAGGAATGCAGCGGGCCCGGAGCGGGGCTGTGCCACAGCTCTGTCCCCGGGGGCGTGGAAGGGGCGGGGGGAGCGGCTGCCCGGTCCCGGGAGGCGCTGCCGCTGCTCCGGTACCGGCGGGGCCGAGCGGTCCCCGCGGCCCTGCTCGGCCCTTTCT
>VWZW01005595.1:9461-31231 GCA_013397115.1 Edolisoma coerulescens
AGGGCCAGCCCGGCGCGGGGCTGGGGGCCCCCCCCGGCCCCGGTCCCCGCTCACCGTAGTTCGTCAGGCGGTAGGTGCCGGCCATGGTCCGGTCGCGGCAGGGCGAGTACCACACCGCGCGCCGCTGCCCCGGGCTCCGCACGAAGCAGGTGCCCGTCGGGGTGCGGAACGCCTCGTGCTGCCCCTCCATCGCGTTCCAGTGCTGCAGCGGGGCACAGACCTGGGCACGGCGGTGGCACAGGCTGGGTGCCCACCCCGCCGCCACCCAAGGCCGCCCACATCCCCCCCCGGATGCACCCACCACCAGTTTGTCGTCCCAGCTGGTGACGGACGCTCCCAGCCACTGGTGCGACTTGTAGGTGTGGAGCTCCAAGGTGCCCTGGCTCTCGCTCTCGTCCCCTGGGGGAGCGGGAGAGGGGGAATGTGGGGAGCTGGCACCACCCCGCGCCCACCCCCCGCCCCACGGCGCCCACGCACCCGCAGTGTCGATGGGGAGGGGGTGACAGGGGGTCTCGCTGGGGGGCCAGGAGCAGAGGAAGACGGCGCCGGGCTGAGCCACGCCGGGCTGGGAGGTGTTGGCACGGGGGGCCCCCACCGCCACGCTGGGCCTGGGGGGGCAGAGCGGGTGTCAGGGTCGGAGGGCGGGTGCCGTGCCCGACCCCGACACCCTGGTGCCCCCCTACCTTCCCTCGCTCTTGTAGAAATCCAGGGCGAAGCCGAAATAGCTGCCGGGGGGTCCCTCGTAGATGGTGGGGGGGTCCTGGAGAAGTCCCAGGGTGGGGGACAGACGCAGTCCCCCGAGGAGCAGCAGCACCCGCAGCAGCCCCATCGCCACCCCAAAATGTGGCCACAGCCCCGGCACAGCCCGTCCCGGGGCGTCCCTGGCTTATCTCGGGGGATGCAGCTGGGGACGGGGCCAGCAGCAATGGGGAACACAGGAAGGGCCCCCCCGGAGGCACATCCGCTCCTGCAGGGAACTAGAGAGGTGCGGGGGAGATGGATGCGGTCGGAGCAGGGCGGGGGACAGGAGGTGGCAGTGCCACCGGGAGACACGGTGACAGGGTGGGGACACGGCCACAGCAGCCTGAGCCCAGCGCCCGCAGGGGCCGCACCCA
Source organism: Edolisoma coerulescens (assembly GCA_013397115.1). Classification (NCBI taxonomy): domain Eukaryota; kingdom Metazoa; phylum Chordata; class Aves; order Passeriformes; family Campephagidae; genus Edolisoma; species Edolisoma coerulescens. The sequence continues at coordinate 10,577 of VWZW01005595.1, forward strand.
GCCCGCCGCGGGGTGCCGGTCTCAGGGTGGCTATTTTGGGATGTCCATCTCGGGGTGGCTATTTCGGGGTGCAGGCAGTCCCTGCCAGCGGAAATGTGGCGAGGAAGGGGGAGGACAGCAGGGCACAGGGCCCCTCCATCGGCCCCGATATCGCCTCCGCAGGCGGACGGGGCTGACAGCAGCGAGCCCGCCAGCACCGGGCATCACCCCCACGCTGCGTCCCCTTCCCCAGGGCAGGGACACCCCAAAACCCTGCCAGGGGAGAGGGGGCCGGCAGCACCCGCGCTGCGCAGGGCAATGGCTCTGCAAGGGACCGGGGACAGGGTGGGGACAGCCCACAGCCAAGTGACCCAGGCGTGTCCCTGTCCCCGTGGAAGAGCCGCTGCCCGCAGCCAAACCTGCGGCGGCCGCGGGGCCCCAGCCCTGCCCGACAGCGGCGGCAGCCCGTGAACCCACCTGCAGAATTAATTTAAACTCGATTAATTAAGAACCCTCGGGCTGCCCGGGAGCTCCGGAGGCTCCTCGTGCCAAGCCAGAGCCGGTGGCCGGGAGAGGCCCCGGAGCTCTCCCCGGGAGCCAGCCCGTGTGGAACGGGGCTTTCGTCCTCTCCCTCTCTGAAGCTGCAGGTGGGAAGCGGGACAGGGGAGCCAGGGGGTCTTGGGGGGCACAGGGGGGTCCCCGCAGAGCCACACGGCACCTTGGTCCCTGACGGGGGACACAGCCCCGGCCCGGGGCTGCTCCAGCCCTTGGGAGCAGCTGCAGTTGGCAGAGCGGGGTTTGCCCAAAGCCCTGGCAGAGCTCCGCGGGGCGGGAAGGGTTCAGCTGAGCCCGGATCAGCTCCGTGCCCCGGGAGAGGAGGCCACCGGACTCAGGGCCAGCTGCTCCTCCTCGGGAGGTCTCGTCCCCGGCTGGCAGCAGCATCTGAACCCAGCTGGAGCCCACACCAGACCCCCTAAGGGCAGTTACAATTCTTTCTTCTATCCAATTATTTAATTTCCTGTTTCTTTTAGCACTTCCGCACCATCCCTCATCAGCCACCTCCTCCCAGGGCCACCGCCAGGGAAGGGCAGGTGGCACCCTGGACCCCGACCCTGCTGGCATGCAGGGGTTTGGATTTTTTTCCTTTAACCAAACCAAAGCCTTTGGTTAGGAAAGGAGGGGCTGGTGCTCTACACAGCAGCTCCACACCACCACACGCCATCGCATCTTTTTTTCCACAAATCATTGGTTTATTAGAAAGGTTTTTTTCCCTCATTTTACAGCATATATATATATTTATATATATATCTTATGTGACAAAGTTAAATACAGTCTGTTTATGCTCGTTAAGTAATGACAGGTTAATTATTTCAGCGCTATCCTGAAGTCCAAAAACAATCCCTGCCCACAGCGTGATGGGGCCGGGACACGGACGGGCCCTACGAAGCTCAGCTCTGACAGTAACACTGAATTGTTCGGTATTTACAGGAAATTGAGTCCCTTTTTTGTGACTGCTGTCACTCTGACCTGCTCCAATTTCTCGTTTACAGTGAGGGAGCTCAGGGGGTTTTGATCCTTTGACTCTGCCTGGTCTCGTGCTGCGCTCCAGGAGGGGACAGGGAAGAGGAGGAGGATGGGGAAGGGGACAGGGATGGCACCGCATCCCCCCACTGCTCTGAAATCCCCCCTCCAGCGGTGGTGCCCCAAGGGCTGTGGCACCGGCAGTGCCCCGTGAGCAGGGACAGCAGCAGCTCATCCCCTGCTGGGGTGGGGAGCTGCCACGGGCAGTGCCACGGGCAGTGCCACCCGCAGCCGGGGCAACGCTGGGAGAACAGGGAAATCCCTCGTGGAGTAACTGGGGGTGACCCTGCCTGTGGGATGGGAACAGTCCCGAGGCTCCTCCTGCAGCAGCAGGGTCTGCACATTACCGCTTCCAAAGAGGGGGAAAAGGAAAGGAAAAAGGAAAAAAAAGGGCTGTCTGGGAGCACCCCAAATTCCTGCTGCTCCCCAGGCTGCTCCAGCGCCCATTCCTATGGCAGGAACGCAGCATTACCTGCCAGAGTCACTGCTACCCCACACCCCTCACCTTGCCCAAGTCTCACCTGTTGGTTTTTTGTTTTTCTTCTGCAAAATTCTAAATGAAGAATTTTTTTTGTTTTGTTTTTACATTTTATAGTACATAAAAACTTCAAAAATACATGAGCTTGATAAAATATACATGCTTAGTTGTTCTGCATCTAGCTGAAACTATAAATTGAACCTTTACAAGTGTCTTGGGTCACCTACAGCAAACATATTTACACAGAAGCCACCAGAACAAGTACCACTAAGAACTGGCTGTAAAAAATATTATTGCGATATACTACAAATGTAACCTTTGATAGGAGCTACAAAAAGCAGCATCTTTGTTTACAGAGTTCAGTGCAATTCTTTACATTAAAAAAAAAAATCCTATAAATTAATAAGGAAACCATCAGTGTTACAGAGGAAAGGACACGCTTTACACCCCGGCCGCGCCCCCCTGTCCTCTGTATTGCTTCAATTCCTAACAGGATTTTCCTTCTCTCTCCCACCCCAGTGCCTCTTTCCCAACACCACAGAAGATGGAATTCAGAGTGATTTTTTCCCCCCTTTCAGGAGAAGAGTGGTCAAAGCCCAGACTGGAATCCCAGCCCCTAATCTGAGAACTTCCTCTCCAGTCTGGGATACCCAGGCACGGTCCTGGCGCGGGAGAACGCGGATGCAGGATGGAGAAGGATGGGAGCTCTGGGCACACACACAGAGCTCCTCCTCCTCTTTATACCAAGATCTTACTTCCACCTTTGCTGCTCACACCAAGAAAAACCCCCGTGGCCCACAGGGGCCAAGGAACCTCCTGCAATGCCTGAAAACTGAGGCCTCCAGCCCCTCCGCAGCCGACAGCTCCCGATGTTCCATCGCCAATTACAAGCCGGATTCAATCATGCTATTTTAATTAGATGACCTCATTAAAAGGATTTTTAGAGAACCTATTAGTGTGTATGAAACCTCATTTATCATATACAAGGCGGCAGAAGGAAGATGACCAAGTGTAAGAATCCAGAGGAAAAAAAGCCTTTCCAAGTGTCTCGCTGTTCCAAAGGTGAAATGGTTCTTCTGGAGCGGTGCTGCTGCGTGCACGGAGGCGTCGGAGCGAGACATCCCTGGGAGTGGATACAGCCAACAGCCCAGCCCTCGAGCCTCCGGCTTCTTTGGCTGCTCAAGAGTGAAAGGAAGTGCTCAGGCCTCACCTGCCCGCTGGCTCGACTCCAACCCCTTCCCAAAACACCAAATATTCTCCTTCCTCCGAGGTTCCTTCATTTTGTCCTTCATGTGCCGTGGCTGGGTGGATGCTGCAAGTCCTGTCCTGAGAAAATGGGGTGCAGCAGGGGGTGGAGGTGCAGGGCCGTGGCGGCGGCGGCAGCGGCGGGCCTGGGAGCCAGGAGGGTCGGGTAGAGAGCGTGAGGGACCGGGTGGAAGGTGAAGGGGCCCGGGTGGATGGCGGACGCCGGAATGATGTGGATGGGGTGGCTGGCCAGGAACGTGGCGGGGTGCCCCGGAATAATCGAGTGGGTCAGGTGGGACAAGGAAATGGGCGTCAGGTGTGGCTGGGGGATGTGGTGGACCTGAGCGAGGGGCTGCGGGTGCGGGTGGGGATGGATGCCGATGGCGGCGGCGGCGGCGGCGGCGTGGTGCTGCAGGATGGCGGGCTGCACCGTGGTGATGGACGTGGCCGACGCCGCCGCCGGCTGCTGGATGTGGATGGGCTGGAGCGCGGGCGCGGCCGGCGCCAGGGCGGCCGAGGCGGGGAAGGCTTTGACTTGCTTGGCCAGCAGCTGCTGCTGGATGTGCTGCTGGGCCGCCTGCTGCAGCTTGCTGTACTTCTCCATCTCCTCGGGGGTGAAGGTGATGGGCTGGCTCTCCAGCGGGGCTAGAGAGGAATCTTCTCCCCCGTCCCGATCCCCTTCCATGCTCGGCTCCCCGCTCTGAGGCACGTAGCCAGGAAAGTGCTCGACATCTGGAACTAAGGGCATCATACTGGTTTCCACTGGGACCGGCTGGTTGCCCCCGTCCAGAGGCTCCAGCCCGTCACCATCGCTCGGATCCGAGAGGAAGTTGTGTGGCATCACCAGATCTCCGGTGCCAAAGCACTCGGGGAGCGCCGGCGTGTCCAGGGGAAGGGACGGCATCTCCACGGCAGCTTCGTCACGTTTCTGCTCATCCAGAGGTTTGTCCTGAATTACCATCACCACATCTTCCAGGAGAGACTGGCCGGCCAGCTGACCCTCCTCCATGCCTTGGGAACCATCCTCAGCATCCGACAGCTCCTGCTCCTCGCCCCTCTCCAAGCCAGACTCCTCGTATCTTTTGGAGTTTGGTTTCCGAATGGTTGGCAGCTTCCCAATTAAAGGGAGAACTGGTTTGTTGCCTAAGGAAGGAGGCAGTTTGGGGCCGAAGTAGCCCTGGGGAGGATCTTTGAGCTTTATGCCCACCTTGTTTGCCCCTGACAGCATCTCATCAGTGACGCAGGGCTTCTTCTCAACCTTCCTGGACTGCACCTTTTCCAGGAGCAGCTTTGCAGTGACAGAGTTCCTCTCCTCAGGACTGCAGTCCCCTTCCGAGGCCCGCCCCGTGCCAGAGCCACTGCTGTTCTGGGAGAGGGAGCCAGATCCTTTCAGATCCTCTCCTTTGCCATCCTCTTTCTTCAGCAGCGACCCTTCGCCTCGGCCTGTCCGGAAATAGTGGGGAGATTGGGAGCGATAGATCTTGGACCTGATGAAGTCCCTTCTGCCAGACCTTCGCTCCTCGGGGCTCTCGTGGCCCCGCGAGCCCTTCCGCGACAGGGACCTCTGCGAGTGGCTGCGGGTGCTGCGGCTGCGGTCCCGGCTGTAGCTGCGGCTGCGCTTCCAGCTCCGGCCCGTCACGCTGCGGCTCCTCCTCTTGCTCCGACTGCGGCTGCAGCTGCTGCTGCGGCTCCTGCCCCGGCTCCTCGATCTCGACCTGCCTCGAGGGTGGGTTCGGCTCCTGCTCCGGCTCCTGGACCTGCTCCTGCTCGAGCTGTAGTCATCTTCCGATGAGGAGTATTTGCGCCGCTTCGAGCGGTGGTTTGAGCCGTTGTAGTCCGAGTCATCCTCCGAGTCCTGGGAGCGCTTGGAGTGGCAGCGGGAGCGGTCGCTGTAGTCGCTGTAGCTGTCGTCCGAGTAGCTCCTGCGGCGGCTGTAGCGGCTGTGCTCCGAGGACGCGTCCGAGCTGCTGGAGTAGGACCTGTGCGAGGAGTGCCTGCGGCCCGAGCGGGAGCGGCTGCGGGAGTGCTCGCTGCCCGAGTCGTAGTCGTCGCTGTACTGCGACGGGGACTTCTGGCGGCAGTGCTTGCCGGGGGAGCCCTCGTCGCTGTCGTAGTCGCCGCTGCTCTGCCGGCTCCGGCGGCCGCTCCGGGCCTGGGACAGAGCCGGGCAGCGCCTCCTCGCACCAGGCACCTGCTGCAGCTCAGCCTTGTGTTTTTTGCTGCCGTGCTCTTGGCAGGAGTTACCCCCGTCCTCTTTTTTACCGCTGCTCCCCTCCTCGGCAGACAGGGATTTCCTCTGGGACTCCTGGGAGCATCGCTTTTTCTTCTGGAAATGGCCGCAGTCTTCGGACAGTTCAGGTTTCAGTGCCCGGTCTGACTCCGTCGAAAGGGAGGATTTACCTTTTTTGTGCCTGTGCCTTTTCCGTTTCTTGGGCTTCTCTTCCCCCAGCTCAGCTTTCCGGGCCTTCTCCTCAGCTTCCTCCTTGTGTTTGCGTTTGTGTCTGCTGGACTTTTTGTGCTTCTTTTTCTTTTTGTGTTTATGGGACCTTCCAGATTTACTCTTACCCGTTACGCTCTTACTGCTGTCCTCCCCCTCTCCCTTACCGACACTTCCCAGACCGGACTCCTGCTTGCCCTGGGACTTGTTTTCCATTTTTTGAGCAGAACTGTTCCCTACACTTTCAGCCTCCTTGGCTTTGCTCGCCTCACCAGGTTCTGTGCTCTGAGCGTTGTCTTTACACAGCCCCCCCGGATCCTTGGATTTCTCTGCCCCTTTCCCTTTCGCATCCTTGTTCCGGGAGAGCTTGAAGTCGAAGTACAGGGGGTTGCAGCTGTAGGACACAGAGGGCTCAGCTTTGGTGAAGATGAGCAGCTCTGAAGGCCACTGCAGCGTCGTGCTCTCATCCTTACTCAGAACAGGGAAAAAAGGTCCCGTGGGGTGCTTTGGCCCCTCAGAGCCATCTCTGCAGCCCAAGGCAGGAGGAGGAGCTTCTTTAGCAGTGTCTGGCTCAGGGGGGTTGCTCTCTGGAAGGTGTTTGCTCTCCTGTGTATTTTCATTCTCTGGGATGTCTTTTCGTTCTGTTTTGCTCTGCTGAGCTGCACTTTCAGTAGTACTCTGCTCCTTCTGCTGCCCCGTGCTCTCAGCAGCCTTTTCCGTGTGCTTACCTGGTTTGGGTTTGGGGGAATTCCCCTTTTTCACTTCGTGCGAGTTTTTTTTGTTCACATTTTCAGCTTCTGTTTGCTCGGTAGCCTTCATGAAAAGCAGGAATTGAAAGTTGGGCTTTACTTTACAGTGGGCTGGGGGGATGTAGTGGTAATATTCTGGTTCCACGGCCATTGGTCCATCTTCTCGCCTCATCTTCTTCAGTTTGGATAAGGTGCTGGCCAGAGCCCCGCTGTCCTTGTCGTGCTGGTCATCGTCCTCTGCCTTGCCATCAGAATTATTGGTGCCTTCACCCTCCCCAGATTTCTGCAGGCTGCCAGCCTCCGAGGAGCCCCTCTCATCACCTTTTGCCCCGTCTCCAGAACTGGACTCCTCCCCGTGGTCCTTGAAAACAGAAGCGATGGTCTCCAGCTTCACTGGGGTCTTCTTGGCGAAGGAAAAGGACACCCCGATCTTCTGCAGAGGAGCTCCCAGAGAGCTCTTAATGCCAAAGCTGATGGCCTGTGCCCCCTGGCCGGGTGTCTGGCCTGGCATCACAGTGCCTTGTCCAGTGTTCAGGAAGCCTCTGTCCGTGGTCATCTCTGTGGCCTGGCCGGAGCTCGTCTGGATGAAGGAGCCGCTGTTGGCTGCGGAATCGTCGTCGTCTCCACCTTCCTCATCCACAGCCACCGTGGTGGTCCTGAACATGGGCCCACTTCCAGGAGCACTGTGGAACAGGGAGAGAGAGAACACAGCTGACTGGTGTCCCTGCACCTCTGCAGGAGGATCCAGCCCTCAGCTGAGACAATCTCACACAGTTCAAGTGCTCTTGTACCCAGACACGTGCATTAAAATATCATTATACAGCCACTCACAGTTTTTAATAATATTAAATTCCTGAAGAAAATGTATTGCTGGATAAAGCAATTTGGGGATGCTCTGCATGATCACTTTAGTGAATTCGCTCCTACCAAAACCCCAGCATGAGCCCCAAACACCAGTGTGAAGCTTTGCCCTCAAACCTGTGCAGTATCCCAGAGCAGGAATGCCAGCCCAGCCCCTGGGCTCCAGGGGTGCTGGGGACCACCCAGACTCACCACTCAGGCTGCCTCCTCTGCTCAGCCAGCTCGTGCAGGCGCCGCAGGGCTTTCTCCTGCTTCCTCTCATCTTTCCGGGATCTCGACGAGACATTGCGAGCAAATTCCCTTTGCTTGAGATCTTTCAACCTCTGAGGCAAAAGAAAGCAGGGACGGATCAGATCAAAGCTGTTTGTGGTTTATCCACGAGCAGCTCTTTGCTGTAGCACTGGAAATTGCGGTGTCAAGCCCCTCCCCAGGGACATTTATTGAGCCAGGATGGAGCAACAGCATCTTAGCTCAACAAACCCCACGGAGCACACTGCCATCCTCCCAGCAGCTGAAGGAAAAGACAACTGGTGGTCACTTTTGGCTATGACTTCACGCTCTGTGTATACCCCTTTCCAATCAACATTACTGGTTTTCTTTAGCACGGACAACAAAGCTGATTTCGAAGCAACAAGCAAATTCTGGAAGGAAAAGGGGAAAAGAAGAAGGATTGTTTACTTTGCTGCTCTTGCAGGGTGCAGATGTACTTGACAAACAGTGCATGACACGAGTCAAGAGCATGGGCCAAAGGACAGGAGGGATTAGCTGGTGCCAGAGGTACCCAGGAATGATATCTGACAAAAGCAATGTACCATTACATTGGAGAAGGAGCCAAAAATCCCATGCAAATGATTTCGTGAGCAAATCCAGAATACAACATACACCACAACCAGTTACTCGTCTTCCTGACAGTAGTTCTGAGGGTCTCTCAAGAAACAAACTGCTCTAAAGGCAGGAGGGTCTCTTGGGGTTGAATACTTGTGGGGGGCAGAAGCACCAAGTTCCCCAGAAATCTTATCATGAGGGAGCAAACCCAATCCCAAGGAATTTCCAACATCCTAACATCACTGAGGAGGTCTAGGTAGCCAATTCTAACAGAAAATAAACATCCAAGACTCCAGAACATTTTGGAAAGTCCTTGTCTCAGAGCACTAGGAGAAGAGGATGCTGGTTTTCCTTGGAATATATGTGGATATTCACAACATTTTTTTAGAGTGCTCTACAGAAGTTTAAGTAACAGAAAGCAACAAAGACAAACCTCTACCATCCTAAAGGGACTCACTGTTCTTTTTTAGTGCACAATTCAAAACCCTTTCAAAGGGCCCAGTTCCAGAACGCACCCTGTACTCAGCTTTTGGAAAAAGTTTCATGTTTTTCAGGCATTTCATGCAGGGCCTGAGAGACTAACGGGACTCAGAGCAGGAGTCACTTTGGAACAATTCTTGTACAGGATGTACAAATCACTGGTGAATTCTAAATACTTCTGGCTGGCTGACTCTGCCTCTTTCCTGGAGCAGAGTCAGACTGCCACACACAGAAACAGTGGATCTGGAAACCAACCCAAAGCTCAGATTAGAGGAATTAAGCTGGCCCAATGTAAAGAGAACATTGCTTTGTGGAAACGGGGGAGATTGGACAAGACAGAGGATTCTCTTACCTAATTGTATTTACTAAATGTGGTTGATTGTTACCAAAATCAGAGGGGAGGACACACAAAAAAGATACAACTACAGACACCAGTAGAAAGAAACTCACTCTTGTGATCTGGACTCCCAAATTAGAAGGGTTTGCTTTCAATACATCAGCTGAAAACGTCACATCACAAAGAAAAAAAGAAAGTAAAAATATAACAAGAGTGGAAGAGAGGAAAAAAAAAAACAAGCATGCATTACTAGAGAGCTGTGGGGGAGTGTGCCAGCTATTCTACGGAGCGGGAGCGGAGCCACGGGAGCGAGCTGGGGGCTGGAGCAGGGGGACACACACGGACACGCACGGACACAGCAATGATCCCACCTGGAACAGCAGAGCTACTTTCACCAGGACAAGTAAAGGGCTCAAGGGTTTTGTGGTGTATGTTAAATGTTGAAGACTAAATTTTTTTCAAAGAGGAAGGGAAAAAAAATAAAGGAGATGGACTGAGCAATGCTATCAGCTTTTTCATGCTGATTTCGAAAGCGTGTCTGAAATGCTCCGGGAAGTTACAGCCACCAACAGCTGACAAAACTATTTAATGGGGGCTGATGCCAAGTCTCGAGATCACTCATCCATTTGGAAAAAAGTATGAGCCAGCTATTTACACCAGACATGAACTGTGACCTTTTCCTCTCGAGAGGAAGGTGCAATGGTGCACTCAGAGCCCCCTGTGCCCCCAGGCATGGTCCTGATCACCTCCCGGGACACGAACTGGGCTCAGAGCTGTTGGGGACGATGCAGCTGCCCCCAGGCTCTCCTGCCTCCATTACATGGCAATTTGAATGCAGACAGAATTAAATGCCCATTATTAAATGCTGACCTTCGTGTGTCTCTGCTCCCCCAAACCTCCCACTCTCGACACTTCCAATTTAGAGGTGTGAAGCAAATGAACTACCCCAGAGCACTGTAAATCCAGAATATGCACCACAGCAACTCCCAGCTGCACCCAAACCTGGGCCCTTTAGGATGACAAACCACCGGCCCTGGTGTCAAAACCGCCGAGAATTTGGTACTTCCAAAACTGGGGAAGAGTTTTACAGAACTGGTTTTACAAAGAACCAAGAGATCTCAAGGCTGAGTTTCTTTTTGTCACACAGGAGTCAAGAGGAAAAAGGGTCTTGCTGGGGAAGTACAGGATAGAAAAGCTCCACAAATGCACCGTGCCAGCTCCTCGGGAATGTAAAATATGGAACAGAACATGGCTCAGCTTCTGAGACTGACCCAAACCAACACACCTATCACCTTGGAGAAACGACTCCAAGCCTGCAGGAGACCTGGCTGGACTGCATTATCTTCCCTAAATGCATCCTGGGGTAGGGAAAGGCAGGAAAACAGGAGCCCACACTGCTCATCTGTAAGAACAACCTGCTGCAGGAATGAAAAATACCCAGAACTTTTCAAAATAACCTCTAACTCTCCCCTCACTTACTGTTTCAAATATGTCACCGAATCCAGTGATTCATCCCCACAAAGAGTGGGTAACCAGTTCACTACAGCCATGCCCACCCTGCTCCCCAGTCCTGACTGGGAGGAAGCAATCCTAAGCCTGAAGCCAAATTTCACAGGGTGAAGGGAGCACGTGGAGCACTGAAATGCTGCTCACACACTCCAGGTCTCAGCCTGCCCAGGAAATCATTTGAACAGATATTTAAGCTCATCTTACACTAAAGAAATTTCCATCTAATCCTGAGGAGAGTGTTTGTTATTCTAATCCCCCAAAATCTCTAAATGACTTTTTGGACCACACCATATGTGTGGGTGTGAGGGAGGCTGGATGGGCACGAACTGCCCTTTCCCCAGCACCACGGAGAAATTCCAGCAAGCAGTGAACACAGCCACTCAACCATCCCCAGGGAGCTTCTCCCCTCCAAAAGGAGCCCTGGGAACTCGTACTTCTGGGGTGAATCCTCCCTTTTTAAGTCTTCCCATCGTGCTTAGCGAGACAGTGATTTTTTCAACAGGATTAGAGCCACCAAACCTGTATTAAATCAAACACATGCTTCATGCTACTACAGGATTTCAAAATTAAGGGGCATTTTTTTCTGCACGGGCAGTATGTTTTCTGAGGAAGCAGCAGTTTATTTAAGTAGCAACGTCTTTTCAAACTGGGGACCATAAAGCCAAGGAATATTCTGCTGGTTTATTACTTCAGCTGTCAGAAGGGCCACACTGCAGTGACCAGCAGTGACACAAATCACCAGCACTTACATAAAATTTCTCCAGATTTCCACATGCTGTAGGCAGTGCTTCACTACCTCCAGCCTTCCTGGGGTTTATTAATAGCTGCCACCCCCCTCAGCTTTGGAACAAAGAATTGTATTTTAAGTTTCCAGCCTTGTTTCTAACAAAATTCCGAACTCGTCTCTGCATTTCCACAGCAGTGCAAGCCGAGCTCCTAAAGAGCAGGTTTGGTATCAAATCTGCAGCATTTTGATATCAAATCCAGCACAAAGAGGCCACAGTGCTGGATTATCTCCCAGTCCCTGCATGGCTCAGGAGGGGCCAAACTGGCAACCACCACCAGTACCTTCCAATTCTCACAAATCAGCTTAAACCAGCTGCACTACAGCACCGCTGAAAAGCTCCTGAGAGCCCATCCAGGCACGGCAAAGTGGGGAAATCAAGGGGGGCGAGCAGGAGTCAGGAACTGCTGCAACAGGAAAACCACTGCATCATCACAGAATGTCCTAAGTAGGAAGGAACCCCCAAGGATCAGCCAGTCCCACTCCTGGCCCTGCACAGACACCCCAACAACCCCACCCTGGGCATCCCTGGCAGCGCTGTCCAAACGCTCCTGGAGCTCTGGCAGCCTCGGGGCCATGAAAAAACTCAGCACACACCAGATTTTGCTGATGAGGTGGTACCAGGTAAGACCTCCCCAGCACCCAGCTGGGGTGCAGAGCTTTACAGGCTCAGGACCAGCAGTAGATGGATTTTCTCTGTTTAAGGTGACAAAGCCACACAGCATCACTGCACTGAGGCCCACTGAGAGACATTCTTTGCCTAAAAGTGCAGAGCAGAAAGAGCCCCTGTTATTCCCACAAGACAAAAGCACTGTCACACTGTGGCACCAGACTTGAAGATGTGAGACTTTCATGCCAAACCTCATATTGAGAAGGGTCAGAGCAGATCCACCTCTGGGGCTCGAGACAGGAGGCAGCTCCCATGACATCAGAGCCCCCTCCTCCCCTGCCATTGTTCTCATGTCTCTCTGCCAACCCACATTAAATAAAATAATAATCACGTCCTTTTCATTTGGTGCCAGCAGATTTCTGGCTTTCTGAACTTTTGATGTCTGCTCGATTCTTTGCCCCAAAAGCTTCTGGGAGTGAACGACACCATTAAACACAAGCTCAAAGGATGGCAACCTTGATCATTTTATTGAAGTGAGAACACAAGCCTGGCTTATCTTTGGTCATCAACATTCTTTGCACGCTCATAAATGAACTGAAAAGAACAGAGGGGAAATGGCATGCAAATGCTGGTTTTATTTCATCTTAATTTCCTCCCTGGGAGGAATCAATATTTTTCTTAGCTGAGTTAAGAAAAATACAGAATGGGTTGGGTTGGAAGGGACCTTAAAGCTCACCCAGTGCCACCCCCTGCCACAGGCAGGGACACCTCCCACTGTCCCAGGGCGCTCCCAGCCCATCCAACCTGGCCTTGGGCACTGCCAGGGATCCAGGGGCAGCCACAGCTGCTCTGGGCACCCTGTGCCAGGGCCTGCCCACCCTCACAGGGAAGAATTTCATCATCTCTAATCCAAGCTATTCCCTTTCCAGTTAAATCCATTCCCCTTTGTTTTACCACTCCATGCCCCTGCCCAAAGTCCCTCTCCAGTTCTCTTGTAGCCCCTTTATTGTTAATTGATGGGTTTTCTGAAGGTAAAGCATCTCTGGAGTAGAAGAACCTCCCATGTAACACCAAGTACCTCAGAGATTCCCTCCTCAATCTTCTCCATTCAAGCTGTGCTTGGAGGCCCAAGGTTTCGGAAATCCCAAGTCTCCCCAAAACACAAAGTTCAGGGTTTGCATTCAGAGTATTCCTCAACCCCAGCAGTCACTGTCTTGGTAATTTTATTGTGCTTGAACAGATCCCTACCCCTTGGCATGAGAAGCAAAGATGCAGCTAATTAGGGCACAAAGAGAACTGCACATCTATACTTTCAGTTCTTAGTTCCACCCTCTTTCCCAAAGAACTTCTTTATGGAATACATTCCCTTTGTCCTTTTACAAAGAGAATCTACGCAGAATTAATCACCTACACCTCCCAAACACCACACACTTAGGGGAAAAAACCAGCTACATAAAAGGCTGCATTTCAACGCTGGTTTGTGTTCTCCCAGGGAACCTGGCACAGGTTCACTCAGGAACACGTTTGTTTTTCACAGGGAATGCAGAAGGGGAATGTTTTGATTCTGCTGGGTCAGTGACTCAGTAAACAGCTCGAGCCCTCAGCAGGCACACGAGCAGAACGAGGTGATGGTGTGAGATTCTCCAAGTTCTTGGATTGTTAAAACCCTCCCAGAGTAAAAGCTGACTGTAAATGCTACATAACTGACACACAAGGTAATTCCAACCATAACAACTCCTCCAGGCTGCTCCAGGTGCTGGGCCCTGCACATCCAGGTTTATTTGATATGAATACACAGATTGGGCACAACCCAGATAAGGGGCTCGCACTCATCTTCACACAAATCTAACACAGGGTTTTTATCTTGATGTCAAAACCCCAAACCAGATAAAAGAGCCCTCACAGGTGTAATGCCTTAAGGACACATTCCCACTGAGGCCAGAGTGTTCTAGGACTGTGGGAGCTCCCAAGGATCAGGACATTGTGGAGCTGCAGGAAAGCAGCACAAAAATCACAGAATCACAGACTGGTTTGGCTTGGAAAAGATCTTAAAGATCACCTTGTTCCACCTCCTGCCATGGGCAAGGACACCCTGGACTATCCCAGGTTGCTCCAAGTCCTGTCCAGCCCGGCCCTGAACACTCCCAGGGATATACACTGGGTCCATCCTCACTACCCAAGCTCCTTGTTAGCTGCAGAAGTTTTCTTTTCTATATTTGCCACCTTTTGTCTGTTAATTATTATTAATTATTACTCTGTTGACTCTCAGGACTGGACACCATCAGAAGTGGGGCCCTTCATAACCTACCAGGCCTTCAAGATCAAAATCCTACAGCTAAAAAAAAACTCACCACTAAAGACATCAGCAGCTGTACAAGGAGTTATGAGATCCAGCCTCTTCCAGTTGCTCCCTGAAGGGTGTGTGAGAGAACTGAGCTTACTGTCCCTCCTGCAGGGCCACCTGCACCCACTCCAGCTGCTTTCAGTCCCCTGAGAGGGACAGGCCATGTGCTGACCAGAGGGTGACCGGTCCTTAGAACAGCTGCACTTCTCATCTCAAGCACCAACCTAAACCAAACCAGCTCCAGCTCCACTGCACACCTCCAACACGATGGCTGAAACACAGTGACTGGAACAGGCCAATGGTTTGGGAGAATGAATGGAAGGTTCTTTTCCCAGGTAAGGAAATGCTGCCTTTTGGAGAGAAACTTGGTGTTGAGGTTGATTCAGACGTAGCCAAATGCTCTATGAAACCAGGACAGGCAGGAAATAAAGAGAATAAACCTCCCCTTTAATTGTTTGGTGTTGACACAATTTTGGTGGGTCCAAAATTTATCCGGTTGGGATCAATCCACTTACCTATCATCCCTGTGGGGCAATAATCCCGAGTTCCTTCCTGGAATACAAGACAGTGTCTTTATAACTCGGGAGTGGAAAGGGATCTGAGGATGGAACATCTATTTACAGGGACAGCCTAATGCTTGCTGAGCCACAGAGGGATAAGCAAACACTTCAACGTCAGGGGGATGTGGAACTAAAAATACTTAAAAGCAAAAATGCTGTGGAAACTGAGCCAAGAAAAAGGCAAAAACGAGCTCTGTTGCCTCAAAAATTACCACTGAGACAATAAAATATTGCAGATAATGTATACCAAGCTGGGTTGCTGTAACTAAGATACTGTAATGGCCTTTCTTTCCAACACAGCCAACCGATGGCCTACTTCTAGGAAAAGTTAATGTTTTTCCTCAAAAACTTTAGGCTCACCTTTCTGCAACCTCGCCTTGTCCAAAGAGACAAACTATAAAACATCAACGTGCAACAGATCAAAAGCAAAGCTTTTTTTTTTTAAAATTACTTTAAAATTTAGCCTGGACTGCTGGAAATGAGCCTCCCTTGAGCAGGAGGGAGCACAGCAGTGAGATAATGTTACTTATGCAAATTCACCTTCATTCTGTCTCGGGGGTTTCAGGTTCACTCCCTGAACGCTGACCCAGCGGGGTCACACACATTTCAGCCCGACAAAGCTGGACAAGCAATTTTTTCCCTAAGCAAAGCATGATTGCTTCTTTGTTTAAATCCCTCTGTAACTAGAAATTAATGCTGGGTGATGCAGCCAGAGTTTGGAGGCTCATTTTCTCCAAAGCCTGCCTGAAGTGACTGCAATGGATGGAATTATCCAAGAACGTAATTCCTCTCAAAATAATCAGCAGTACCAAGCAACCTCCAAATTCTTTCTCCTGATGAGATGACCCCACCCTGTGTGTGCACAAGACATTTTTCTCTCAGGCCACTCCTGCTGATGACTCCTTTTATTGCTTTCCACAGGTTGGTTCCTCCTCCACAGCATCTCCAGCTGCTGGAAGAGCTCTGAGCCTGGCCAGCCCCACGTCAGTGCCCCATTAGTCAGCGAGGGCTGGAGCAGGAGTTCACGGAATCCCACGGCATCAGCACACCAAGAATGTGACACAAACAGGTCCTTCCACCTCCCAGATAAATGCAGGTCACTGCGCTCGGGTTTCAGCCAAGCTGAGGGAAACCTTCCAAGGAAGTTCTCTGCTCTCAGGTGTCCCGACTGAGCTCGGCCAAAACCACCCCTCTGCCCAACAACCAAGGGAATTAAATGAATTTCTGCTCTTCATTCTACCAAACCACTCTTCTTTACAGAGCCCAACTGCCCTGCCATGAGAATTCCTGACAAGACTCCCTTAGTTCAAAGTAGATTCTCTGTCATATCCTACACTTATTACACATACACACACAAAAATCATACTCTAAAGCCACATTCTTGTTTTTAAGGTTGCTATTTCGCAAGCTCTACAGCACATCCTCCTCGAGTTACCAGTATTTTGATGACTGTGTTGTTAGAATTTATGACTAGGAACATCAAACCCCTCCTCTGAGCCCTTCCAGCCCTGGAGGAGCCCAGCACTGCTATCTGCTGTGCAGTTACATCTCATTTAGCAGCTTACATGGACAAACAGATCAGGCTAACACATGAACTTCCACTATGTACTGTGCAGCACGAAGCATCCTGCAGACACCACAGAACATCCCTACCTTGGGAAAAAAGCCAGCTCCACAGAGACTCTGAATCCACCTTCTCCTGAGAATTACAGAATTTGGGAAGTGCTCCTTTCTTAGGATTCCTCTGACACAGCCCATTATTTCCTAGTCTGTTTTCAGTAACTCGCCAGAACACAGACTAAGGTACTAAAATGCTCACACGTGGGGAATCATCACTCCCCAAAGCTGTACTAAGCTAAAAGCAAGCTGGGAGCCATCCACATCCATGTGCACTCTTCTCCCCAGTTTAACACCAGCACATTCCTGCCTGTGAGTCTTTCAGAATTGGGGCTCCTCGATGCCACCATGGAGTGGGGTGGGGGGAGGGGGGTTTGTTGTTTTGTGTTTTTAAATGGATGATGGGCATAAAAATCTTACCCAGTGACATAAAACCTATTCCTGGACCAACAAGGAGAAGAGATACACCAGGGAAACTCCAAGTATTAACCACAAACAAGACCACCACGATGAACATCAAACTGAGGAACTGTGCTGTCAACACTTGGTTACCTGCTTGTGAGCGTGGTCGTAAGAGTTGATGTGGTTGTCAAACTCTTGGTGCTTCTGATACTGCTTGTCACAGAGTTCACAGTAGAAGTTTGCTCTGAGGTCTTCCAAAGCCTTAGCAATGGCCTTTTCTTTATCAACATAATCCTGAAAAATGAACAAAAAAATGTTTCTGTTAAGTGTCCTGTAAAACAGGCTGGAAGATGATGAGTTAGTCCTTTAAGGAAAAACAGTGTTAAATAAAAACTTAGTGTACACTGACTGTATTTATTACAGGATCACTGAGGTTGGAAAAGACCTCCAAGATCATCGGGTCCAACCTGTGACTGATCCCCACCTTGTCCCCAGCCCAGAGCTCTGNACTGGACACACCCCAGCCCCTCCAGGTCCTTCCTGTCATGAGGTGCCCAGAACTGGACAAAGCACCTGAGGTCCCTCAGCAGTGCCAGCTCAGGGGACAGTCAGTGCCCTGCTCCTGCTGCCACCCCAGTGCTGGCACAGCCCAGGTGCCACTGGTCTCTTGCCCACCTGGGCACACCTGGGCTCATGTCCAGCCGCTGCTGACCAGCGCCTCCAGGTCCTTTCCAGCTTTCCAGTCACTTTGCCCCCACCCAGAACATCCCATGGGGTTGCTGTGACCCAAATGCAGGTCCCAGCAGTTGGCCTTCCTGAGCCCAGCTTACTGAGCTGAGCAGCCTTTGCAAATTCACAGATGGGATTCCAGAACTTCGCAGTGCTACCGACCTTGACTCTGCTTTTTACCCAGAATCACAGAATATTCTGAGTTGGAAGGGACCCACAAGGACTGAACATCCCCTGGTCACAGCAGAGGTATCTATCACTACAAGGAGACTGCAAAAAACAAGGCCTGCAGTGCTGATGGGGGAAGGCAGCTCTGCCTCACGGAGCCTCCTGGATTGTCTGTGCTCCAAGGAGAGGTTCAAAGCCTCGAGCTAACCCAGAGCCACGCTGGCATCAAACCCAGGAGGATCCCTGCCTTTGGAACAGAACCTTACAACTCTAAAGCTGACACTGCTCCATTTTGAGCACTAAGAGATGTCTGCTTGATCTTGGTTTGGCTGCCTGGGTTCAGGAGGGAGGAACATGGCTCTGGCTGGGAATCACCGCTCAGAGCCCGCCGAGCCCAACCCACCGCAGTGAAACATCCCCAGGAGCAAAGCTGCCCCTCAGGCTGGGCTCCAGCACAGTGACCGCACTGGCAGGGGGCACAGGGAGCTGCATTTAATGGACAGGGGAGGGACACGGCCCTGGGGAACTGAGAGGGTCTTTTCCCTTCTGTAACTGAACATTTGCACAGGTGGAAAACCAAACCTCCAGGCTGAGATGAGGTGTCTCACCTGGCAACAGCCACATCCTCCCCTCTTTTGCTACAGGTTTGGAATATGCACCAAGCTCTGGGACTGGGGAAATCCCAGTCCCTCAGGTGGCTGTACTGGCTGGAGATCCAGGTGTGGAAGGAGCCTGTGCTGGCCCCAGGGCTGATGTACACCTGGGGGGCTCCAAAATGCACCTGATGCCGGGGCACAGGAACCTCAGGGCTGAGCAGCTGCTCCCCCTTGCCAGGCTGTATCAATTACAACCCCACCAGCAGAATTAATAAAACATCACCACTCTTCACGAGCTCTCTGGCGGAGGTTTACCCTGAGGGGGTGGAAGCTTTTACTCAAAATCAGCTACAAATGCTGTACTCACAGCAGCACTCCCCACATAGCCATTGACCATAGGCATTTCAACTGGAATAAAGAGAAATTATATAAAAAAACCAGCCTAACGTTAGAGAAAAAGCACTTAAGGATCTTTTTTTGCATCTTCAATACAAACTTCCTACGGGAAGCTTCCTTCCTCAGCAAGAGGAGCAGCAAACATTTAAGACAGAAAACTATGAAAGGTTTTTCCTTTGAATTTCAGATCTTGTTCGAGGCAATATGGTTTATCTCCTAGTTACCACATCAAAATGGCATTAAAATAACATTACTGAGCATGTTTTACATGATATAAAATTTATATTACAAATTTCAACACCCGAGGAGAGGAAAAAAATATCTAAAAAATTTTAGCGCTCATGTCTGGGATTGTTTTCAATTTAAAGCACTGTTCACTTCTACATAAAAAAGGAAGCAACTTCCTGCTTCCATGAATTACCAGATGCCCTTGTTAGGAAGAAAAAAGAAAAAAAAAAATCAACAAATCTGGAGTTTTGAGCCTGAAGCAGGTCCCCAGGAAGACAAGAAAGGAAAACAGAGCAGCGTGAGCTCCACAGAACACGGACGTTTAAAGTTCCTCTGAATCCCAGACAAGCTTCCTGTGCCATGCGTAGGTTTTTTTGAGCGAGCATCCTGTGGCTAAACAATGAAAGCCAGCCATTTGAGTGATCAGAATCTGTACAAAAGAAGGGAATTAAAAACCAGTTCTTGGCTGCAGAGTTATCCGAAATTCCTCTGAGGCTCCCTGAACGGCTGATCAGGATGCACCGCCATCGGCAGTTACATAATGGACTCCTGTGGAGCAGCAAAAAGTAACGGCTGCAGAGATTTTTCACAGATTAATACCAAAATGCAAGGGGCTAAGGATGAACTGAGCTAATAAAAACCCACTGGAGCTGGGAGAGACTGCTACTGCTCCAGAGCTCCTGAAAAAAATCCGTGCTGGATGAGGGCAGGAAGAGAAAAGAGTCTCAGAGCAACACAGGTTCGGCTGCGTCCGCAAAGATCATTGTAAACCCCAAGAACTGCAGGATCACAGAATGGTTTGGGTTGGGAGGGACCTTAAAGCTCATCCAGTCCCACCCCCTGCCACGAGCAGGGACACCTTCCACTAAACCAGGATGCTCCAAGCCCCATCCAACCTTCCCAGGGATGGGGAGTCAACAGCCCCTCTGGGTACCCAAACACCTGCAGTTCACCCAAGCAAGTCAAGGTCTCAAAAAAAAAAAAAAAAAGAGGAGAGGATGCTATAAATTTTCCTAGCTGAACAAACTGCCTGAAGAATTAACTGTTCAACTGGGGAAATGGAATTTTAGATTCGCCGAGGTTATGTTTAATTTTAATGGCATTGAAACTACTTTCCCATTATTTCTCAAATAATTAAAATTTATGCAAGACTGACACTTCATTTGGATGTCTTGGGCTCTTCCTCAACCCTGGTACTCCCCAAATCTCCAGACAATTGAACAAGCAGGCTTTCCAAAGACCTGATGGACTGTAGGGGCTGGGAAGTGGAAGACTGGATTAAAGGATGAGCAGAGGCCACGTCTCCACAGAGAACCTGGTTACAGCTAATCCAAGAATGCTCCAGCATGTCACGCTCAATCCCAACACCACAGCTCATTTTTATCAGCCCTTGGCTTACAAAATAACCCCACAGGTTTTTTAAATCCCATGGAAATACAGAATTTATCTTTTTTTAATGCTGCCTGAGCAATTCCTCCAAAGAGCTCCAGCCCATCGATTTCTCCGAGCTGGAGCCCTGTCCTACCTTTCCAAAGCAAGCAGGATTTATGCAGTAACATCATGAAGTACTGCTCACTGCTCATTTAGTGCAACACAAGATCTCCTCCCCTCTCAGCTGGTAACTGCCCCTCTACCACCTGCAGGTTTTGTACTGACATGGCAGGCTCACCAGAAAAATCCAGCAGCCCTGGGTGAAGGGAAAGAAATGTCCTGCTCACCCCTGTTGGAGAATGGCTTGAC